>CM052215.1:4508661-4634452 GCA_028454225.1 Lasioglossum leucozonium
AATTGGCATTACATTGTGAGAACACGCGGGCCTTTAAACTGTGCCGGCGACGGCGACACGCTTCGGTAATGCGATCCGTATTTCTTCTGTCCTTCTCTATGTTCGGCTCTCTATTGAAGTTTCGCTCGACGCGGTCGGCGCGGTGTAGATAAAACGCAATCATACATAAATCAAAAAGCATGTCCCTCCACGTTCGTTGTCCATTCTGAGACCCGGCCTTTGGACAACGAACGAGCTTTTACTGTACTGTAAAACGCAATCATACATAAATCAAAAAGCGTGTCCCTCCACGTTCGTTGTCCATTCTGAGACCCGGCCTTTGGACAACGAACGAGCTTTTACTGTAACTCTCTTATGTATAAAAACAAGTGTAAGGAAATAATGCTCGTTTATGAAATATTTTTAAATTACAAATTGAGGTATCTCATATGAAATTTAAGTAGTAATTCTTCATTTTCCTAAAATTATACTCTAATACTTTCTTACGTACAATATTTCTAGGAATTTTTTGTCCTTGATATTAATTTTAATTTTAATATTTTAAACTATTATTTATAAACAGTTATAAATTACTTCGTCGGTGTTGTCGGTCGCGCTAGTGCTCTGTAGATAAAGTCGCACAGAGATCATAGTAATCTTTGTTACCACCGGTGCGCTGTCGTCTCACGATTGCCCCTCTTGTTTCATAGAGATTTTTGTCCTACTGTTTTGGTACTCGATTATCCTGTAGCTTACGTTAGATCACTCGAATGACGTATACGATTGATAGATTAGTAATGACACGACCGATAGTATTGTACCTAAGTAGCTCGAGTAGTGAATCGGCAGCGCTCACGGGCTGATCCTTTGCACAGTCCTCTTTTTTTGTATTTAAACAGTTATTTTAGCTCAAAGAAGGATTGCTTACTCGTTCATGATCGATGAATGTGTAATGATCGGTACAGTGAACTTCCGTGAACATCTGCTCGCCAAGGCACCTGTGGCTGTGCCTGTCAGTAAACATTAAAAGATCAACAGAACAAAACGTATCATGGAAGGAGGCATATTGGAAAGTCCAGAGCCAGCGCTGGACAGATCGGAGGATGAAGTTGCTCTCCAAGGATTCTGCAGTCCTAAAAAGTTACCGTTCAGATTTGTTGGACTGGCGTTGATGAGCCTAGTAGGCTTCGGTACGCATCCCATTATAATTATCGTTTACAACCTTATCAAGCCATTGTTTATATTTCATCCTTTTTGTTTCGGCTGACCATGACCTCTTTAAATATTTAGTTCAATCGTGTTTGATAATAATTTATATATTTTACTGTCATCCAGGGGATTTGTGAAAAAAGGCTCCTAAATTTGTTTGCACCGAAAAATAACACGTTAAATTATGTTCACTTTTTTTAAATAGCCGTTCTTGAAGTGCTCGAGGTTGATGTGCATGTTTACGAATATTGAAAAAAAAACAGAGTTTAAGTTTAATACAAAAACTAGAAGACTTTTACATTTTAAGATTATTTTTCCATCGGAAGGAATGGCGCATTGTTCATTATTTAAAAATTTTAAAACACGTTAATCTCAAAATGACGCACACGATATCTTAATCTGTATTTACGTGATTGTAATACAAATTTTCAGATATTTTTGCATATTCTGTACGAATGAACGGATGATTAAAAAATTTTGAGTTTTGTGGAATTTATAAGCAAATTAATGAAAAAACATTCACAAAAATCATTTTTTCTTTCAAAACCGTTGCTCCTTATGTATTAAAGTATATTTAACGAAAAAATTTTGTTTTTCTCTTAAGTAAAAAGAGGTAATTAATTGAATGCCCTTTATGAACATTCGTAATAGTTCGATAAAAATATTGACACTTGTTGTATAACTAATGCAAAATCACACCTTAATCGGATGTTTAATTTTTCTACAGTTCGCATTCGAAAATTACCTTGTTGGGTTGAAATATTTTGTTTTCCGTTTTTATAATTCTACGAATACAATGTTTTATACCGTTATTCTTTTATTTTGATATGCTCTGACCTTTTTTTCTGTCGGTGCGTCGTAAAAATTTATTCAAATACAAAATAAAAAGTAAATTAGGAAATTATTTCAATTAATAAACAAATGAATTAAAATTTTTCGTGTAATATTATTTGAATAATGCTCGAGTCCGTCCTGTGTACTCATCGGACGTAGTAATTTACTCGGAACAAAGAACATTCTTCCGCGAACCGTTGTTGTATGATATTTTAGCTCCGATAAACCTCTTATTCATCCGAAAATAATATATAAACAATTCTAATCGTGTCTTAGCTTTCCTCAGCTGTATCGTATTCTCTGTGTGTTTATCGGTTTTAGCGATATTCTTACGGAATTACTGGATTGCGTATAATGTTCCTTTCGTTCCGCACATGCTGCATTGATAAGACGTATCGAAATGTCAACTGTTTTATCTGCGAAATTTTATTTTTTCCTGCTCCTCCTTTCATTTCCATATCGAAATACCGTTGGGATTTATTTTGAAAAATAATTAAACGTCCCATGTACGCGTACTTCCGCGTAATCGCCCGATTACTGAGTCATGTATCGTCAAATATTCAAGTACCATGCCACATGCGAATGGGTCACTGACCCTATTTCAAACGATTGGCTTATCTGGAGGCTGCACTTTCGTTTCTTTCACCGATTAATTTAATCGAATGTTTCTTTTTTTTTAGGTGCTTATTTCTGTTACGACAATCCTAGTGCACTGCAAGATAATTTTAAAACTGACCTACAGATGTCCACTAGTAAATTCGTATTACTGTACTCTATTTATTCATGGCCGAATGTGATACTTTGTTTTGTTGGAGGATTTTTAGTGGACAGCGTTTTTGGTATACGACTGGGCACAATCATATACATGGGACTAACTTTAATTGGTCAAATTATATTCGCGACAGGAACTATTTTTAACGCTTTCTGGCTTATGATGCTTGGCCGATTTATTTTCGGGTATGTTCTGTAATTTGAATGCAACAGAACAATTAACAATTGTTGATATGAACGTATTTTACAGTATCGGGTCAGAATCATTGGCAGTTGCTCAGAACAGTTATGCTGTACTGTGGTTTAAGGGGAAAGAACTGAATATGGTGTTTGGCTTCCAATTGAGTTTTGCTCGAGTTGGATCAACAGTTAATTTCCTGGTTATGGAACCGATCTATAAGTTTGTGTCTCAGTATTATAAAGGACCGGAATGTATCGGAGTTGTTCTCCTCCTGGCCTCTTTAACTTGCGTAGGGTCTCTGATCTCTGCATGTGTGTTGGGTGCTATGGACAAACGGGCAGAGAGATTATTAAGAAGGGGAGAAGGGCAAGAGCCACAAGCTGTTAGTCTAACAGACATTAAAGACTTTAAACCTATGTTCTGGTTAATCACTTTAATTTGCATTGCCTATTATATTTCAATATTCCCATTCATTGCTTTAGGCAAGTAAGTATGATTAAACAGAAGTGTTTCGTAATTGTGTTTTACGTACAAAGTGAAGTATGTAACTGAAACTATTTCGGTTGCTACGCAAGTAATAATTTTAGTGAAAAAGGACATACAATATGGCATCATTAGCTTTTTTGGCATTAAATTTTTAAAATGAATCTTAAAAAAAATTGATAATCTCGTTTAAAGAAACAAATTGATCTTTATATGTTTTGCATGCATCAACTTACATAAAAACTAATGATACTAATAATAATTTTACCTGAAATATTTTTTACTAAAATCATTATATAGTACCATATGAACTCTTTCGGTTGTGATAATACGAAAAGTATTTTTTACGTAGTTTAAATAGTATCGAAGATACTGATAAAATATTTTTCGTATTGTCGCAGCTCAGAGGTAGTCTTTAAATGCTTATCTTTAGGTGGGCCATCATGTATTTTGTATCTAATATTATTCGTTGCTATCTTAGGGTATTTTTCGAACGGAAATATTCATTTGATGCATCCAATGCGAACACAGTGAATTCTCTCCTGTATTCCATATCTGCTGGCGCATCCCCCATTTTCGGATGGGTTGTCGATAGAACTGGAAAGAATGTGTCATGGGTATTTATCGGAATTGTTGCAACTATCGTGGCTCATGGATTACTTGCATTCACATATCAAAATCCCTATATCTGCATGATTCTCATGGGATTAGCATATTCCATGCTTGCCAGTAGCTTATGGCCGTTAATTGCTCTTGTTATTCCGGAATATCAGCTTGGTACTGCTTATGGGATGTAAGTAGAGCTACATTCAAGATTCAAACTTAATCTAGTCAGGGTATATTGTAATTTATTTTGTGTAACATCTTGTTTATTTACAGCGCCCAAGCTGGACAGAATCTAGGTCTGGCAATAGTTAGTATTGTGGCTGGATTAATTGTGGACAAAAGTGGATACTTCATGCTTGAGATATTTTTCTTGGTTTGGTTGTGGAGTATGTCTTCTGTTCCTTATATTTATTACATATTTATTATCACTCGTTATAACGTTATTATCACGTGCTTCTCGGCTATGGCAAGGACCCTATCCCCCTCTCTCTTCACTCTTATACAATTCTATATATTACGTTGAAGCATAACATAATACATAATCCTACATAATATAATAGAGTATAAAATACTATATATAATATTGTGCTTTTTAACAAACTACATCAACTATAATACTGCAAACGATAATACGATTGACATGTTTTTAACAGTTTCCCTGATAACTTCTGTTGCGATCTGGTTGCTGGACACAGCAACAACTGGTGGTTATTTAAATATGACTCCAGACCAAAGAAAGAAATATGAGGATACTCAATGTACATCCGAAAGTCTTGAAAGGGAAAAATTGTTATCGGAATCTACTTCAGATTTATCAACTGACGAACTTTTACAACCACAATCTGACATTAGTATCAGAAATCGTTACCTATATCGCATCGGAGCAATGGTAATTCATTATTTTATCTCGAAATATTATATTTGACTTAAGTAAATCACGAATTATACTTCTAGGTGCCTCCATGTTCAAAAACGCCAATACATCGGCCTTTACGATGATGCATTCCATTTAGATACAATTTTCAGATATAAATAGTTGCTATCGTTTAAGGTATGATTAAAAAAATTTGCTCACTGTGTCTTCCTCCCACACAGCGTTAATCTGTGATAATTTCTTAATCGATATATTTAAAATTGACTACAATTCATTTTTAATATGTCGAAGAGCAGACTTTTGACAAACAGGCCGATGCGTCGACATTTGACAAGTAACAGAGATTATTGTTTGTTTTATACTAACGGCATTGTAATCTCAAGATAATACGATTTTAGGAATTGTCATCTTATGAGTAAAATGTTTATAGCGCGAATAAATAAAAGATTATTTTTGATCTCTTATTTGATAAAACAATACGCCAAGATGTTCAATTTCTTATTATTGTGTATGGTCTTTCACATGTAAAATGTCAGTGTATTAAAGTGTAATATGTACGTGTTGCTGAATGAAAGTATGAAATACAGTAAAGTCGCGATCTAGATCCTTCAGAGCCCCACAATCTCCATCCCTTCGCCTATTCCTTCCACTGAGGAGCATACCCCGTGAGGGGCTATGGAGCTTGAGTTGCCTCGATCGCCGAGCAGTGCAAACACAACGGCAAATACCGCGTAATCCGATACCGTAGTATGAACCACTACTAATCCAATTACAAAATGTCTTCATTATATTTTTATGAAACTCTCATCAACTTATTTGTGGCATTTTTCTGATTAAAATGACACTAAACACGATATAGTTTCAGCTGTATTTAGTGGTGCAATTCTGGCATGAGCAACTGGTGCTCAGAGAGTCGATGACGTAGAATCGACTACCCTCACTCGACCAGATAGTGGGGCTAGCCGATTCTACGTCATCGACTCACTCGCTGCCCTTTTCTACGTTCGGTACTGTCTCTTTGTACTTTCGGCGCGGTCGACGTAGTCATAAAAAATTGTTTTTCTTCACGATCTCGTCCCTGCTCGGACCAGGCGATGGGGGCTAGATCGCCACTTTACTGTATGCGATTTATCTTACAACATTATTTCACGCCCACGCACATTACGTTTAAATACTCGATTTATTGGTGTACATTCCTTTTTATTGTCTGAAATGAAGAAAATAAAAGGTGATGCATTAAACTCTTGTATTCGGAAATGTTTAACTTTTCTTAAATTACTAAAATATTTTATTTGAATTTTTTACACATTATTCGTTGCACAAACGAAATTTTCAAGCAAAACTTATTTCGAAGTAACATTTGATTTTTGAAGAACCAGCTTGCAGTATCTTGCTCTTATTTGGAGCGTGAAAGATCAAATGGG
The DNA here is from genome assembly GCA_028454225.1 of Lasioglossum leucozonium. Taxonomy (NCBI): domain Eukaryota; kingdom Metazoa; phylum Arthropoda; class Insecta; order Hymenoptera; family Halictidae; genus Lasioglossum; species Lasioglossum leucozonium. The sequence continues at coordinate 4,515,023 of CM052215.1, forward strand.
ATACCGTGTGTATAGTTTCACAAATATTTGTTTAAAAGCGAGATAAGAAAAATAGTACAAAGTGCAGTAATAGTAAGAAATTTCCAGCGATGCAGAAGTAATGACATAGTCAGGATTTGAATTACTATATACACAGAGGAGCTACGTCATTGGCTGAAGCTTCCTCCTGTCAAGGCGCTTATTTGTACACAACCGTACTGTGCAACACGTGCGTGCTCGTGTGTCGTTTCGGAGTTCGTTTGTGCTACGATTTTCGGTGACATGGGGGTCCACGATAACACGGATTCGAAGTACAATGTGGTCGGCACTGCCACATTCACGAAATTAGCAGCGAAACGACCTACGACCATTGTATTCAACGAGACATCGAGCAAAATAAAGAAAGACGAGGATAGTCAACATGCTGCCGCAGAAACTGTAGACAAAGGGAACATAAGCTTCCAACAACAAAGAAAATCGTTACCAGTTTACAGGCTACGCAAACGGCGAGTGCTGCAAAATTTTTCTTCCTTCTATCTGTTGATTTTCGCTGTTATATCTTGTTTCACCGACAATATTTCGACGACATTCCTTCACGCGAGTATTGTAAAACAAAATGGAGGGTTACCGGCCGTACTTGGTCAGTAGTTTCAGATACTTTACCATAGGTAGCACTACAGTAGGTCGTTCTTGGCGGGAATATTTTGAATCCCGTCACAGGCAACGTAATGAATAGGTCGAATATAATCGCAGATCCGGCATAAATGTAGTTCAATTATTTTACAGGGGTGTTGCACAATCTAAAAATCAGTGATTTTCTTACGTTTTATACTCAAGCAGCTAGTGGATTATATAAACTTGCAGCATAGAAAGTTACTTGCTGATCCCTGTATGAATCTGTGTGAAGCCTTAATACATAATATTAATATTGAGTTTCAAATATGAAAGATCAATAAATTACAGAATCAATAAAAAGGAAAACTAATGTATACAATATTGATATAATAGAAATCTACTGTGTCAAATGTATCTAGAAGTGATAAAATAGGAAATGAATCTAGTTCCCTAACACATTGCACAGATGGCTCTGCCAAGCTGTATAACGTTTGTATTGATCAAGTAACGGGCGCGTGATTTAACTTTATATGTATACACGTATCAAGAGAACGTATTGATTTTCAATATAAAAAAGAAAGTATTGTTACTTTAATCATTTGAAATTATTTATTATGTATCAAATTCTGCCTTAGCGAAAGGGTTTAAGAAAATGTGAAAAATAGAGTTTTTGAAAGATCAGAACACACGGTAATTTTCATGCAATTATCTTTATATGTATGTAATGATATTTGGTCCCCTCAGGGTTTCAAATCCATGCCACCACTTCTCCCTTTACCAATCCTCAACTATCGCCTAATTTCCAATTTCAGCGGGACCTACTTTTTATTGAGGTGGGTCCCGAACCATCTATTTTGCCAACAACACGCGAAACGCACCCAGAGAGCCACTTCTCGGCTTTTTACCGAGCGGTCACCCATCCTAGTGCGTCCCCCGCCCTACGCCGCTTTACTTCGGCGATCGAACGAGAACCGGTGTTTTCAGCGAGGCAATGGTCGTTGACGCAATTATCTTTATAATTAGTTTCTAAATATTCGTCAGAGTCAGTATGGCGTACTGATGTGGTCCCCGAGGGGTTAAAAGGCCACGTTGAACGTCGACCCTCTCATACCCGACTAGAATTTCAGTTAGGCATGCCTAAAGATGAATGTGGGCCTAATGCGGAAAGAATGGTGTACAAACATGGTCCAGTTGTAAGTCGTAAGTAAGTAAGTCGTATGTAAGTTGTAAGAGACACAGAAGTTAGATATATAGATATAAAATGCACTTCCTCTTTTAAATATTTTTAATACGTCAACGACCATTAATAACGATATTATAATATATATATATAAATATTATAACAATATAGTCAACGACCATTTCCTCACTGCAAAAACAGGTTCTCGTTCGATCACCGAAGTTAAACAGCATGGGGCGGTGGTACGCACTTGGATGGGTGACCACTCGGTAAAAGCCGCGGGTAAGTTGGCCCTCTGTGTGCTTTTCACGTGTTGTTGGCAAAATAGATGGTTCGGAACCCACCGTAATAAAAAGTAGGTTCCGTTGAAATTACGCGATAGTGAAGAGTGGTAAAGTGGGAGAAGTTGGTAAAAATGGATTTGAAACCCTGAGGGGACCAAATATTTACAAATTAACATTTTTATTTTTTATTATTAATGTTAACTTATAAATTAACATTACATACATAATAATATATGTACATATATTATATGCATATAATTAATATCCGCAGTCTATTCGTGAAATTTTCATTAATGGGATTTCATTGGGAAAACCTAATGTGGCCCTATACGCGGGTTGCCTAATGCGGGCCGCATACGGCTTTCCCAATTGGGCAGTCGTTGATATTCCGCGTTACATTCCACATGCCTGCCCAATGGGGCTGCCCCATAAGGGCCTAACGCGACATTAGGCTAGCCTAATGCGGACATAACGGCCTGCCTAACTGAAATTCTAGTCGGGTAAATTATCAAAAGCGAAACAGCGTTTATCCGCCTTCGATATCTTTAAAAAATAAGCTGTAGCTAACAGGTTAATGCGATAAATTTCAGTCTGCTGGAGGAGATCCGGCGCAACAGCACTCTGATCGTGATAGGCGAGACGGGTAGCGGCAAGACCACTCAGATCCCCCAGTTGCTGTTGTCTTCCGGTATAGCCGGTGCATCGGGTTGCATCGGAATCACACAACCGCGGAGGGTGGCCGCGGTCAGCGTGGCTCGCAGGGTGGCGCAGGAGCAAGGGGTTGAAACCGGAAAGCTGGTGGGCTACTGCGTGCGTTTCGAAGACGTTACATCCCCCCAGACCAGGATCAAGTACCTGACCGACGGAATGATGGTCCGCGAGGCGATGACTGACGAAATCCTGTCCGATTACTCGGTGGTGATCCTCGACGAGGCCCACGAGAGATCCGTGCAAACCGACGTGCTCCTCGGCGTGGCCCGTCGCGCGCAGAACCTGCGGAAGCTGAAGAACCTGCCGCCGTTGAAGCTGCTGGTGATGTCGGCGACGATGGACGTCGATAAGTTCGCCAAGTATTTTCAAGCATCGGCGGTCTACTTGGAGGGTCGTCAGCACCCCGTGAAGATTTATCACGCCGTCAAGTCGTCGGACGATTATGCGTTTTCCGCGCTTGTTACCGCTTTCCAGATTCATCGCGATAATCCTGCCAAGTAAGCGAGACCTTTATCTACTCTATGTCCGATTTTTCTTTTTGCTTCCTCGCAGAGCGCAAAAGCGGATTGGAGAAACGCAAAACAGTAAAAATTTCGAACTATTGTTATATAATTCTCTCTGCAGTCTATTGCATTCGTTAAGAAAGGAAATTAATTTGAATTCTGCTCCAGTTTACGGACGTTTGCGCGTTCATCTGCCTGAGTGGCACAAATGGTGAAACACTCTAAATAATAACATCAATTATTTCAAGTAAATCAAGCAAATCTGAAAATTATAACTTTCCTTTTGCGCACCTAATAACTCATTCGCGAACACTCGTGCATACGTTGCACACGCGGAAGGCTGTATGGGAATTTCAATAATTAATGAATACCATGGGACGCGGAGAAGTATCGTCGATGTAATTTTCGAGTTTGTAACAGGATTATGGAATTTACATACCGTTACGTCCATTAAATTAAAGGAAAACAGTCCGCGTGCAGGAGAAGCGCGGCGAGAAACTAGGTCACTAGGAAACGGACAATTTCCTGAATTTTTTTGTCTTTCCTTCAGCGAGGACATTCTGGTCTTTTTAACCGGGCAGGAAGAAATAGAGGCTACAGCCATGAGCGCGAGGCAAGCGGCTAAACAGTTGGACGGACAGAGCTATCCGCCATTAAAGGTCTTTCCATTGTACTCGGCTCTGCCGACGCATCAACAATTGGAAGCCTTTAAGCCGTCCCCTCCCGGAATGCGGAAGCTTATTTTGTCAACTAACGTAGCTGAGACGTCCGTTACAATCGGTGGTGAGTTATAATTACACAAATCTCGGCGGTTTTCAAATTTCCTCCCCCTCCCCCAAAAATCTCGGCGAAATCGACGATCGGTTTTACGCGATTTCAAATACTTCTCCAATGATTTATTCAGGCTACTATTAAGTAACTTTAGAATCAGATTTGGAAAACAGATTTGGAGTAGTTGTAAAAAAAGGAATAGCAGCGTGTGATAGCGAACTGATTAAAAAGGAGAGAAGTTTTCTATTAAATAGTTCCGTGGTCTCTCCCTCCGGGCATAAAAATTGTCTTCTGGGTAGGAGGCCGTGCCCCGATTGGATTAATTCGGCGAATTATCCATCGGTGGGGGGCCAATTTCATTTTCGACGAGCGCCGCAATCTGCTAATATCACGACCGAAACCCGGTACTCGTTCGTGACAGACTTGATTACTCGGCTCGCTTTCGTGATTACATTCGCGAGAGGATTGTGGTACACACAGAGATTCCCGGATGAAATTACACAGGAATTCGACATGTGATCGACACCGGAGTGGTCAAAGCGAGAACTCATCACCCGACGACAGGATTGGATGTGCTCAGGGTGGAAAAAGTCTCAAAGGCACAGGCCTGGCAGAGGACAGGCAGAGCAGGCCGTGAAGCGGCCGGCAAATGTTATAGAACTTACACGAAAGAGGATTTCGAAAGGATGAAGGAGATGCCGGTGCCCGAGATACAAAGGTGTTCCCTCGCGGGAGTGGCGCTCCAGTTGCTCGCCATCGGGATTGATATCACCACCTTTGATTTCATGGACAAACCGCCGACGGAAGCCGTCGACGTCGCCGTCGCTCGCTTGGAGAAGCTCGGCGCTGTTAAAGGTGAACACGAATCCTTCGAACCTATCCGAACCGATTACGGTAGTGCTCGCTTAAATCTGCAGAGTTTCAGATCTCGAAGTAAAATTCTGGCATTTTGCGAGGTAACAAAAAAATTTCTAAAAAATTAAGCGTATCAACAATTTAACCGAGCACTACTGTAATTTTCACGGAAGTGCACGCGACACTGTATAGCCGTAAAAGAAGACAGTTTATTCGTGGTCGTCAACAAAACGATTATTTCTTATCGGTATTTCTATCCGTGTCTTTTGGGTAATGTAGTGAATTTTTGAAGGATTTTCGTGGTATTTTAAGCATTTCCACTATTTCGCGTAACCCTGGTTTTACCATTATCTTCAACTTAACTCGGAAATGTTGAACAGAAAGCCCGGTTACACTGGAACACTTCCTTAAAACCAGTCTCGATAGATTTACCATTACAGTCCACGGTTCTGGTAAGGGCAGAAACACGGTGTTCCTCGGATGATCGACTTTCAAAGTGAAAAATGTAAATTTTATTGAAGATAGGCCAGCGTCGATACCGTCAGAATGATCACCCAACAGAATTCCGCAGTTTCAAACAGTTCGAAGAGATTCTGAAATTCAAGTAGGCGACATCGGCGCGCCGAGAAAATATATCCGGATTCGCGCGAGGAACAATATGTTCCCTCCAGTTTCTTTCTTCGCGGAACAATATTTCATTTCTCGGGCTGGTATCGCGTCGAGTTTGTCCGCGTTTCCGCGAAAACTGTCGAGACTCCGTCGAAATTGCCGTTCAACGGGAACGAACGTCTCGGTTTATTGTTAAATCTGCTATGTAATTTTTCGATCGGTCGCGGTTGTCAAGACGATTTTCATAGAAGTATGATCGAGAGAGGCTGATCGAATATATTTGCGTTCGATTCTCTCGGCGCATTGGAGTGTGGTACAATGGTATTAGCATGTCACGTAAAACTTTCTCATTTGATTTTCCGACGGAAATAGGTTCTCCGCCACAGCTGACCACCCTTGGCAGGACGATGTCCTTATTCCCATTGGATCCAAGATTCACTAAAGTGCTTCTTGCGTCGGTGGAGCATCAGTGCCTCGAGGAAGCGTTAACGGTGATTGCTCTGTTGTCAGGAGAGTCTATCTTCACCGATCCACCTGCTAAAAGGCAGCAGGCTCACAATGCTAGGTCGAGGTAGTTACTCTATTTCACAATTACTATATTGTTTAACCATCGAACACCAGAATATAGCCGACATATCTATTCGTGACATTTTTCTTATTGTACTATTATTCGAATCATCTTGCTCCAGTGATTAATTCGGATGATCGAAGTTCTAGTGTATCGTGAATTAAACGAGTAAATATAATAAGAAATCTGTCGTGTTTGGGTTCATTCTAATCAGAAAAATGTCAGAAATACCCTGGTAAAGGTTTCATAAGGGAATAATCAAGAAACAACAAACTTCTGTCGCTGATTTAGTATTATCTCGTCGATAGGATAACGTCGATCTCTTGATATTCTTTATACGTCTGACATCAGCGTTAAGAGATTAAGGAACAGGAAAAGGGTCTCGAATGTTGATGTAAATAGGAGGGAAATAAACGAGGAGGACTTACTGGACGGCCAAATATTTCACGGCCGGTTGAATCATCTCTCTCGCAAAGTGGAGCATCTAGTTCGCGATAGGATCTTGGAGGGTTAGAAATCTCGCAGTGTCCGTGGGTGTTCGGGTGTTCTTTTATGGCCGTCAAATGGTCCGAGACGTGATCGATACTCGTAGTTTGTTACGTGACACGTCGCCCCGATGTTTCGTTCGTTCCAGATTCGCGTCACCCGAGGGAGACCATGTCACGTTGCTGAACGTTTTTCGCGCATACATGAACACGAACCAGAAGAAGGTCTGGTGTCACGAGAACTTCCTGCATCATAGGAATCTGGAGTACGCCGCGGAGGTGCGCCAGCAGCTTGCCGCATTAGCGAAACGTGCGAATTTGGAAAAGGTGAGCTGCGGAACGAATACCGAGCAACTCAGGCGAGCTCTCCTCGAGGGCCTCTACGATAACCTCGCCGAACTGCAGAGGGATCAAACTTACATCACCGTAAGTAGTCGATCCTTCAGATGCGCTGGCTCATTGCACAAAGCTAGCCAAACTCTTCTACCGGGTTTTACCGCTTCCAAAGAAGAAAAAAACTCTGCTTTCTCTCCGGAGATCGAACAGTTACCTTTTTTTCCGAAAAAATTCTGTTCGAACTTTCTATCCGTTAGGAAAATGTTCCTGAAAGAGGAAAAACAAACAGTATTTAGCGTAGCTGGAGCTTTATTTAGAATTCGTGCAAGTGTCTCTAACAATTTCATCGCCCACCGCACTGCTCGTCCACGCTTTTATGTTAAATTGGACCACCGGGGGTTAATTTCGCGCAGCTTCGAACGCACTGTTTCTTTGACCAAGAGCGATTAAGGGTAACCGAGAGAGAAAGAAAAATAGGAGAGAGAGAGAGAGAGAGGGGGAGAGAGACATTCAATTATCTTGTTTCTGTGGACAACGGGAGACAGGAGCGTTGGGTTAGGTGAAAAACTTCGCGCAGCAAGATTAAGGGAAGTTTTTGAGAAGGGTTAGCGTTATTTTGTTGTTACGCCGGGAATTCGGGGCTTAAGCGAGTTTCAGTCGGGCTATAGGGGCGCAGTTTAAGTAAGTTTTCTCCTTGGCTACTGGATAACGAGAATTTAGGAGTAATTGGATTGTACGTGTGTGTAGGTGAGCTCGAAGCAGCCGGTCGGGATACATCCTTCCTCGGCGTTGCACCGTACCAAGCCACCGCTAATATTGTTCACGGAGTACGTAGCTACTGGGAGATGTTATATTCGTGGTTTGTCTGTCATTGAGTCCTCGTGGCTGGCTGGAAAAGGGCTTAATATCGGCAAGCACGACTAAAGGGCGTTCTCTTAAACGGTTCGCCGGAACTCCGACAGCCACTGGGAGCTTCATTGTAAAAAGACGATACGTGACTTTTTTCCAGATCGTTGTACTCGCGTGGAATCGACGGGGATCGTTTTTCTACTGTGTATAGTCGTTTAATAAAACTTTTTACTGCACTGTTGACGATGGCTGCGCTCGATACCCTTCCAGTTGTCCTCCGTTTCTCTCGGTCGATGCTCCCAAAAACGATAATTCGTCGATTTGTTTTTTTTGTAGGAATCACTGCATTCATTTTATTAGTTTATTGGTTAATCTTTCAGACAAAACAAGTATTTCAGGCTATTCCGGTTTTCGAAGGCTCCACTTTCGTAAAATTTTTTACTTAATTGTCAGATTCGTTTAGCGTACTTTCATCGATTGATTAACCCGATAAGGGTTTTCCTGGCTGCGGGGAAACGCTGCGGTGGTCGCCAGTCGTTAAATCGGTTCACGGTATTAGGCGAAAAATAAAAACAAAAAAACCGGACTCTCATCGAGAGGCGTCCCTCTCTTAACTAAGAGAAGCTGCTCTGGAATTTAATACCCGTGGCTCTCGTGGGTGGAAAAAGATCAAATGCGGGTGTACATCGACGGCGGTTATGAGAATCTCTCGATGAAGAATGGTGGAAAATAATATGGTTATCGGGCATTCCATGGATTCGGAACGAACGTTGAACGCGGGACACGGCCGGCTTCGTCGAGCCCCCAATGTGGAGGAGGATCTTCGAGGAGGTGGAACGTGTCTGAGAACAAAGGGGATGTTTCTCGGTAAATGGGGTGACGAGCAGACGACGAAGCGTAATACGCCGAGCAAAATCGAGAGAGAGAGAGAGAGAGAGCGAGAGAGTGAGCCTTACACGATGAAGCTTGCTGATACGGTTAATACGATGCGACAACGAGGAATGTGATTTTCTCCGAGACGAGAAGCCCGAGAAACAGCCATCCCGAATAAGGACGGTGAGGCGCGGCGAGGACAAACGATAACTCGATTGAACGAACACAAGAAATATCCAACTGACGTACTACGCCGAATAAATCGGCGACGAGTTAATCCGGATAATTGTTGCGACCTTCCCCATCATCGCCGGAAACCTTCTCATCGTCGCCGGAAATTGTTACAGGCTGCGCCAAAATAGAGGAGTTGCGAACTTTTCACTCTGGAGCTACCGGCAACGACCTACTTCGGATTTTTGGTTCGGCAATCTTACTATTGAATGCAAGGACCTCGGCGGTTTAGACGATCGTCGGTTTACGTGAAACTGTTCGCAGCATTCGAGGACTAACAAATAGCTGTATGTAAACAAACTAGTAAATAATTATTCAGCAAGAAGTTGTTACAAAGAACGCGCTCTAATAAAAGTATCTTTTTCTCGGACTAATTCGTTTCTCAGATTTTGGTGTGTGACTCTTTCCAGTTCATTCGTATACTTTCTGAAGGAAGAGGCCTAACTGATAAATCGATCGATAGCCACAAGTAGTTAAAAATCTTTGTTTCTATGTTTGAGATACAGACTTCTGTGATTGACTGTATGTAGCACGATACGTCCATGATTGAAACTGATACATTCGTGGTGTTCCTGTATGTATGGTTCGGTTTCTTTGCTCGTAGTTTGTTTGTCTTCAATGACGAGGTCCGATCCGCCGCGAACAAAGAGTTCGTTCGATTAGGACCAGCTGCACCGTTATTATACAATGTTGCGTTCAGCGTTTCCGTTTCTGGGCTGGGTATGCATAAGATACGCGAACCAATTTAGTTCGGTGAGTAGCTACTTACATGTCGACCCGGATAGAGCTTCGTGTGCTAGAACAAGCCATCTTCGAACGGCGAGAGGAAGGTGGAAGGTGTAAGCGTTCGTAGGAAACCGCAGGAAACCGCAGGAAACCACAGGAGCACCGTGCACACGAACTTCAGATCTAGGATGAGGCCTCTGACACCATTTTGCGTTGCCGGATTTTTCAGTCTCGTAGCCCAGATTGGTACTCTGTCAGTACTCATACTACTGAAGAAAATTAATACCGTGTAATACCGAAGAAAATTATTATTTTTGCTGGTGAAAGTTAATTAATATGTATACCAAGTTTGGAATGATTGTACTCAACACCGTTCGTTTGAAAAATTCCCAAAGATCCAGGCAACGATCGATATACGACTATGAAAGTTAGTCCGTCGATTTCTGCTGTTGCAAAACCGGAAGCGTCTTGCAGGGGCAACTTCCTGGCCCTGTACCGTTCCAATTGACCTAGTTGCGCCGTTCAGGATTTCAACAGCTGTTTCAACGGCACTAGCGCGACGGAAATCATGCGACCGCCCTTTAATTGCGTATCGCTGCGCTGAAAATAGTAGGACCGTTTACATGGAATTGTGACGGCGTTTCTCTGTAGGTAGCCACCTGTTGTGGTGACACGCGCTCGACCGAACGACGACTATGTTCTATCCGTTCGTTCTCGTCAAACAAACCGTTTGCACAGTGTTAATTAACCGTTTTACTGGCCGTCGCGTCGCGCTGTCGCGTCCGCGTCGGGACCGTCTGAATCGGGCCGCGAATGAAAGCGCGAGCAAGAAAAAATCGCTCTGGACGAGCGGCAGCCGTTCTAACAGGAGGGTGTATGAATTATTTCGGCTCATAACTAATCGACTTTCGGGAGCTAGCAGTTTCCGTATTTACCGTTGTCTGCCTCGGGCTGCGATAAAGACAGCCGCGTTTGCGCAGCTATAATTAATCGACGCGATCCCTTAACGACTTCGGAACGCGGCCAAGTGCCTGTGTTCGCTACAGCGCAGCGTCCCCCTGCCAAGAGAGATTCTGCGCTTGTGTCTGTGTGTAGGCTTGTCCCAAAAGTTGCCCAACCGGAGTTAAAGCTGCAACGCTTCTCGAGACGTTGACGATCCATCATTGCCGAAAGAGAATTTTTCCGGTCGAAACTCGTGATTTCGCCCGAACCGCCTGGAACATATTAATCAGGGGCTCGATGGTAACATCGAAAATTTGAAATCATAGCTGGAACATTGAACACACTGTAAAATATGTTACTTCTCATATTTATTTAAGCTTTCGCTTATTGGAATTTTAACCTGTATTCTGTAATTAGTTGAACGTTTATTTCACTTTGAACTGTACTATTTGGCTTTCGGAACGCTATATCTGATAACAGGACTATCTAAAACGAGCGAAATGCTTGAATTTCAAAGCTTCAAAGGGTTGTCATTCTGTATAGAAAAACATTTTTTAAATATTGATGTTGAAATATCGAGTTTTTGCACATAGAAAGTCGTTTTTTCCCAATCGCTCCGAATCCATCGAACATGTCGAACGCGCAAAACAATGTTTTAGTGCAGTCTGTCTGTTTCTAAATGGATTTGAATTGTCAATTAAACTGGTTTTCTAGATACGTTTCGTACACTGAATAAATCGTTATAATTAAGACAATTTACAAAATCAGCAAAAGCGACATGCTGGCATGATCCGATTGTTTCAAAACGCAGCTTGTAGCTTTTCAATGAACTAATAAATTCAACGTACATAACAACAGTTCCAGAGTTGCAGCTAGAATGTTTATTAACGGAGCTTGTATGTTACGTGTTTTTTTTTAGATCTAATAAAAATCGTTATGTGTCTCAAAATGACCTGACATTTTAAGTGTTTGAATGTGAATGTTTTTATTTTAGTATACAGTACAAACATGGCGATTATGCGTGAAACACAATATCCGATAAATGGCCGCCACGTCTCTGTTTGCAAAGGGTCACTCCTTTCACGAAATTTTCAATGACATGTCGGCATAATTGAGGACTAATTTCAGTAATTGTGCGTCTAATTGCTCCCTTGAGCTCCGGAATAGTCTCTGGATTATTGGCATACACTTTTCCTTTCCTGAAAACTCCAAAGAAACAAGTCTAATGGCGTCAAATCGCATGATCTTGGCGGCCAATTCACATCGCGGCGCGAGATAAAAAATAATAAATTTCTACAATTTTTAAAAATGAGTACTCTATGTTCGCCACAAAAAAAGGGGCGCAATTTAAAATGTCAGGTCATTTTGAGACACCTTGTATATGCGATAATCGCGGAATAAAAAGTCTGAAATTATTTTAGGGGTTCCACTGAAACCAATGGGTCGAAAGAATTTTGTTGTTCGGCATCGTCGCATTATTTATCCTTGTCGCGTCAGTTTAAGTGAAATATGGTGTCGAAAATTTCGCGAACTTCTCCTTGTGATCCGCGGCACGCCGTCGCCCGCGTTAAAGGCCGAGCAAAGAGTTTGATATTCAAACAACGATACATTTCGCGTCGGACGGGGCCCTTTTGTGCGGATGATAAATCGCGTGGCATAATCTAAACCTAGCCCGTCGCGAAACTTTCGCCGCATCAATCTTTCGGCCACTCGACGCGATCAGAACTTGTAGTTAAGTCCGCGACATTAGAAAGCAATAACTGCGTCGCTGTTTATGGCGAGCAGCGTGCAAAAATGCACATCCTCCTCTAACACCGTGACCGAGAATGTATTACCGCTTGCGCGTTCTTTAAATTGAATTTTTTCTCACCATTCTGCAGGCTTTCATTCGAAGATAAAAAGCTCGAAATGTAAGAAGCATCTCGTATAATGGTATAGTACAGTAGTAACGAAATGTGGCTTGTTATTAAATTTATCATTAAGATTAAAGGTTCGTGTAGTTTAGTATTTGTAATATCAGCCGGTTATTTAAATACAATAATAGCAAACTTGCATTTCTCTAATGAACCTATCTTTTTGCAAGGAGATCGCAAATATTACAGCGCGGTGTATTCTCTATCAAAAACAGTTAACGTCCAGTCAATTGCCGTCGGACCCTTATAATTAAAATCCAGAGTCTTGGGTAACCTTAATTAACCTTTGATTATCACTTCCGAAACTAAAGCAATTAAAATTCGACTAATTACCCGCGGCGGGTAGCATGTTGGAAACGTTTCAACTGTTGCGTTTCGCGGAGGGCGATCGAGGATCCGTGCAAACACCACAACTATTTCGAATCAAAGGTTTCCACCAGCTCGCGCCGAATTCCCCTAACGTGCACGCAAATTTCATTACGGCCCGATCGAAAATGCTGGAATCTCCCTTCGCTTTTCCCAAATCGAGTTTTGAAACATTAGAAAAAACTTATTCTTCCACGAAAACGTTCCCTGTACTCGTCCATCGAGACTATTTAAATTGCATAGCAAATATTTTGTATGTCGTCACTGGACTGCGGATCTTTATGCAAAAATAAACATTTTCGTCTGCATCGATTGCAAGAAACAGGAAGTACATACATAGAAATGTGGAAAATATTAGGCGTACACATTAATTGTTACTCGGGACGAGTTTATGTTACTAATAATTTGTCAACCGTTTTAAATTTTACCTACTTGTGTCCATTGTGAGTACATGCAATTCGCAGGCTGGTCAGAAAGATTAAGGAAGTCTTGCTTTAGGGAAGGGTCTCCTGTACATGAATTTAAGGAAACATTTTTTATTGCTCGTTGACGGCACACACCGTGGATACGTCGCCGCGGTTTGCCCCATTTTCTAGAATCAATTTGCCCGCGGAACCTTCCACCCCCTTTCACCCTGTCGATAGCGACTTGGTTCGCGTCTGTTCAATATGTAATATCTAATATTGAATGTCTCGATAACGGAGCATGTGTTCCATCGCGAGCGGCGCTTCTGCATTCAAAGTGGTACATATTTCGATATCGAGAATTAATCTCTTAATTGAACCGGCGCGGCAACGCGACCGAAACGTTACCAGCATTCCGCAGAGTTCCCGGTGCAGTCAAAACTGATAGCTTCCGGGTGTTTGATTTAAATTTGCCTAATTACCGCCCCGTGTGTTTTCACATTCAATTTCCAGTGGATCTACGGCCGTTTTCGCGGAGCTCAGTCGAATCAGTTTTCTGGTAATTTCATGTCGATTTGCTCGTCATTTGAAATTGTCAACGTTTTACAATTGCTCCGCCGAGGACAGTCGAGGAAATACGAGTTCAATTTGATCTGAGAACTTTCTCATTGCATTTACAAAGTTATGTATGTCGTTATGGTTTGCTGTAACAAGAATTACTATGCATCTGAGTTGCACATTTCAATTTGCAGTGTAAATTTTACTGGGGCTTCTAGGAAAGTTTCATATTTCGCGTTGTTACGATATTATTATGGATTGTATCGTATTCTTATGGTGAATAATGTTCCGCAGTCAGACGCCCTACAGCTGCACGTATGCACCGCCGCTGTTCGGTTAATAATATTATTTGAATTTATAATTTTAATTGAGGTAATAATGTATTATAATAGAACTCTCGATGAATATTTATTTGAGCAATAACGGTACATTAATTAACTTTTATATATAACTCTTACTATATATAACATCGAATAAGAACATTATTTTATTTCTGGACTATATCAATTTTTACATTTCAATGTAACGTTGTTGGAAAGTTATGATCAGACTACGGATTTTTATGCAAAATGAACATTATCTGTATTCATTACGAGATAATATCTCATAGCGGCTGCGCTCGTTACTCGCACATTACATATGGCGGCGCCCTTACCTATGAATATCGCTGAAATTTAAACACGTGTAACTTTTGAACCAGTGGATTCCTAATATTAAAATGTGGATTTTCGGCAATTTCTCGTCAAAATGTAAAGGATTATTTTAAAAAAGTTAAAAATTCCTGGTTTCCTCAGGTGAAGTGTAACCTTTTTTTAGTTATTTTAATAAGTCAGACATAATACAACATTTTTTACCACTTGCAATATTTTCGCTGTTTTTAATTTAAACAACACATTTTTGTCACGATGTCCATAAAATCAGAAAAATTCGAGACGTTCGAATTTGTTTTCTTTGAAATAGTGATTTTTTAGTTATGTCACCGTTGCAGCAAATGAGCGAGATGTTTATTTAATGAAGCTTTTGTACCGAATTCCTGCATTCACTACTAGAGTTTCGTAACAGTCAGGAATACTCACGTAACTTCGTGGTAATGAAGCGTTGTTAGCAGTGCGCACTTAATCTCATTTACAGCGTTTCCGTGACAAAAATCCGTATCCACAATATGCCAATTAAAAAGCACGATGACTCTTATTCAGCTCTGAACAGTTCAGGAGTTTCGCGTGCGGTTTTGAACCGCCGGTAATGCGGAAAATACCAGTAACTGATTACAATCTGGCTGAGGAAGTAATCGTAGACATTGTTGATTTAATAATTCAAACAGCAACATTATACTTACACACCTACATCAGAATTAGCATATTAATGTTCGTTTACAAATTGTGCGAATTTTCGCCCGGTCGTAATTCGTTGCGTCTGACCAATGCGCTACCGATACTACTGAAAACTGAAGATTTAATTACTTTTCGACTGAAATTCGCTGAAATGGAGTAAAATTTTCATGCGATGTCCATTTTCCAACAGTTTACACAATTGTGCCACTACTTACATTACGGATCTTCACTTTTTTCAGGTTCGTCTAAGATCACCATTTTTTTTATCTCGAATAGTCCACAGTACGATAATAAATCTCTATCGTCTCGAAAAGAAGCATCGATTAGAAACGATATCTCGATAACCGTCTTCGCTACTCGTCGAGTGGGTGCACGTCCATAATTACCGGGCCGCTGAGAGCGTCCACGACTGTCGGATAATTAGAGGAGCATTCATGCGAGCTCCGAGGGCGCGAGTTAGGTATACAATACGGAATAACAGCGTGCGATAGAGCCCCTGATGGAAAGAAAGAGATACCGGGGCTTGATACGTAACCGGTGAAAAAGGCTTGGGAATAATCGCGGCGACACGGGCCGAATGCGAAGAAAAGGGGAAGAAAAGAGGGGTAGTTTGCGCGGGTGTTGGTTTTAGGGTCGTTGTTAGGGTCGCCGCGCCACGCCGGTCCAGCCAAGCGGTTCCGGGCCGTTTTTCCATTCCGTGTTCCCAGGCCGCCGATGTATGACGGCGGCCGTGATTAAGAATTAAATATTTACGACGGCGGAAATTCGAGTCGCGACCGAGTCCCGTGAATAGGCGACACGTAAAAAACCCCGTTGGGGGCTGTTGAATGGAGCCCCGGAAATAGGTGTGGTCGACACCAAAGCGTCGGCGTGTCTTTCGCCCCTATTTCTATGGCTTTGCTAGGGGATGATGCGCCGGACTGTCCTCGGTAAGACGATCCTTAAGAGATCCTTAATAATGAATTCCCCTCTGAATGCCGGGGTTCCGTATCGCTACCCTCTTACGTACACTCCGCGTATATTTACACCGGAGCCTCCCTTCCTTTTCCCTTTTTCCCATCTCCCTTTTCCCTTCGTTGCACCGGGGACGGATTCAATGTACCGGCGACTACGAGTATGAGTGCAGATGAGTACCAGTGAATGATGGACTCCCCGGCCGCCGGCTAACTTTTCGCTTTTTCCTACTTTCCACCCCACGTTTCTCCTATTCCCTTTTTCTTCCACGCTTTCCCCGTGTTTACGGGACGCCACGCCTCGGCGAAAGCGATCGGGCGATCGCCGATTCACATTTCGACACTTCCCTTCCACGGATGGTTGATTGGTAATCGGGTTTCCCTTTTCTTGGATCGCAGCATCTTTTTTAATAGAGGCTTTATCTGAGAAAGCTTCTTTTTGGTGCAGCACGATCATTGAAAATTATATTAATATGACAATATGAATCGATATACTGATGAATGCAGAATAAGGTGGACCTCAGCTATACCTGCTGATAATATTTTTGCGCGATGAGTATGAAAATAATTTCTGCAAAAGATGAAGTGGTACATTGACGTTGAAGTTGTGAAAAACATGAAATTCCGAATGTTCTTCTCGTGTAAAAATATTTATTATAATAGTACCAAAGTGTAATATTTTCAATATAGCACTTAACTAATAATCATATTTTGCTAGCGGGAAGAAATTAGACAGGGAAATTAATGTGAAATAATTTTAACAAAATGAGCTTGTGCTTGAATGCATGTAAGATATTTTTGGAAGTATAAAATATTTGACTTGAATTTTTAGTGTACTCTCCGCATGAGCTCGATGTGCCACGTTTTCCCGATGTTCGATTGACCTAAAATTTTGGATATATCATGTTTTCATGAAATATTAGGGGGCAGTGTGCCCAAAACGTCATAGCCGAAAACTAAGGCCCACCCTAATAAAGTATCTGGAAGATTCTCCACTGAGATCATTTCGAATTCTTCAATTTTGCGAGATATTTTAGAATCGTGATTCTCTTTCCAATTAACAAAGAAAAATGAACAGCTCGTAAATCTCGGAGGAAGATTAAAGCGAGGCTGCCTGCCGTGTTCGGAGAGCCAGGTCCCATAATCGCTTACTCAGGTTTGTGCAGGCCGAGATCCTTCGAAATTCATCGAGCGTGTAAACAAAAATCTAAGATCAAGGGTGAATCTCGCGACTGAAGAGGACACACGGGCGAAATAAAACGCGCGTTCGTTGAACGACTCCCGGGGTCCCCGAAGAGAAGAGGTTCCCGTTGCGTTTAATCAACATCTCACTTCTTGCATGCAGACAATGTCAACAAGTCGACCAAGAAAGAGAAAAAAAGGGGGATGCGGTCCTCGTTTCACGCGAGTCCCGTCCGCCTACATAAATGATCGCTTCTATTTCCTTGCCCTATCGTTTCGCTTTTCATCCGGCCTTTTTGTTTCTTTGATGCCCCGTGTTCCTCTTTTCCCGTAACCCCTTCCGACGACGGCCTCTGTTTGATCTTTTTCGTGCTCTCCATGCGAGCTCATTCGCGTCTTTAATCCTTTCACAAGCATCCGCCTACACTTTCTTCGCGGCTATTCATCGGCCCGAGGGGAGATGGGACCGCGTTTCGATTCGGTGTGTTTAATAAATCAAAGAAATCCGCTTGATATCGAGCAAAATGGAAGAGTATCGATACGCGATCTCGACAAAGCGACTGCCGATCGTGTAATCAACACTTTCGATGACGATCACTGTTTATTATCCGTGGTCGATCCTAAGCGATCGTTCGGATTTTGTTGAAATTTGCACGTATGTGCCGACTATAAATATTCTAAACTCGAAGGACCACCTTCCCGACTTGGAAGGAAAGAAATTTGCGAAAGATTACTATAAGAACTATATTTAACAAAAATACAAACGAAGCTATACTAGTACTACAGTGACCTGAGTCACTTCTAAAACCGATCTGACTTCGGCAGACGCGAGAACGCCTCGATCAGGGTGCGGTACCCCTTCCCTAATCGCACAAAAACTTCCCTTTCCTCGGATAATTGCGAGCGGAAAAACCTATAAGTAAAGGTTGGAGGCGGGCCCAAAATCGCCAAGATGGTCGCAGAGTTTACCCGTCGAGATGGGGGTGCGGAAACGGACGCTTAAGTTCAGGTCAAACGTGCCCCAACGCTGTCAGCCCCGGCCGTCAGACCCCCACATCTGGTAACCATAAAACCACCAGGGGCCTATCTACCTAGCCGGAGTGAAACGAGGGACCTAAAACTTGACCTCGTGTTTAAACCTTTATTAAGGTGCGCAAGGAATTCTATTCAATACAGTTCCAGGGATGCGTATCGCGGACTAACCCTAACCCAAACCCGGTTAACCGAGCGAGGTTTCTGTAACCCATACTAACCCGGAGAGAGCGGGTTTTAGAGCCTAGAGAGAGCCGGTTAACCTCTCTTGGAAGCGGGTTAACCCGCACGGAGCGGGTTTCAGAGTCTAGAGACAGCGGGTTAACTCGCTCCCGAATGGGTTACTAGTGAGATAAGATAGATATTTCTAGACAGTTCACTTCAGGGTTCAGAGATATATGAATATATGTACATATATTATGGATAAAAAGAGATCCCTCTTGTATTGCAATTTCTTGTTTTGCAAAAACCGAAAAATACCGGCATTTATTTAGGTTTCGACAGAGGCAGCATACCTTACCTTACCTTTCCGAGGATTAACTATTTTGGACTTTCCCATTTCGGCATTATTTCTTGTTTCGAAACAGCATACTGTCGAGCAGACAGTCCTTGAATTTTGGATAGCGACCGTAGCAGGCAATAAAATAATAAAGCGCTTCAGATCTAATAAAGCATACTGACAAGGGAACATATTCAGTCGGTACAAGCCGATTTTTATGAGACTTATGCGAGATATAGTTCTTTAATTTTTTTCCAATTTTCATCGAAAATTTACATTAAAAAGTTACAACTATGGTATTCATGATCCTACTGTAGTCTTGTGTAACCGGGTTAACCCTAACCCGAATTCGGTTCGGTTCTCGTAACCCAAGTAACCCGTCTAACCGGGTTACAGAAGAATTCGAACCGGGTTAGGCGGATTACTCGGGTTACGAAACCCGAACCGGGTTCGGGTTAGGATTCGCATCCCTGCTAAAAACTATTAAAAAAAGTACGTCGACAGACCCGAACCGTAGTCATATGAAAAAACAACTGTGTCGATCCCAGAGAACAAATAAAAATGTGAAAAGCAGAAAAATCTACGCGAACCGCATCAATCACGAACGACTAAATGTCCATAAAAAAAAAATAGTATACTTTTGTATTTTTAGTTTTGTTGTTGTATATAAATACATGTTTGCATTTCGTATTTTTTGTCAGACGCGTATAATCGGAACACTGGCAGATCGATAACAAGAAAAACATCAGGGACGAACAGATAACAGGAAGAATCCCATTCGTGTTCCATTCCGAAGCTACTTGCTCGAGCCTGCTCCTCTCTCGCGAGAGTTATGGCTTTAGGCTCTTTGCGATATAATAAAGTAAGTTTTGTGTGGAGGAGTTTACCGAAACTTTAGAAGTACAAATACTCCATCTATCTCGATGTAGGTGTGTGTACATGGTGTTCAGCTACAGGTGGTCATTCTTTGGGGGATCAGTTTATGTGTCGTGAGATGGAAGTCATTCTTCGGGCAGTTCTCGTTCACAATTTAGAAAAATCAGGTGTTCTATACCTTTGACTTTAAGGTGTTAAGAAGATTGACACTTGAAATCGCTCGTTTCAGTGTTAATTCGACGTGAAAGGACTCAAGCTGGAAAATAGGGGTTGACGAGGGTTAATTAATGACTATACGTTGCTTGCTGTAAATTAGGCATTTCGCGAGTGACGAAGGGGTTCGTAAACGAATCACGACGTAAATATATCGTTTGATACGTTCTTCTTCGAGTAGCCGAGACCGAAAATTTCCCTGAAATTCATCAGGGAATCGAGATCGCTTCTCGAACCCTTGTATCGACGCAGCTTCGTTCTCAGTGGCCGATATTCTGAGAGAGAGAGAGAGAGAGAGAGAGAAAGGGGGACCCGGTGCTAGCAACAGGTGGCATCAAAAATTCATTCGCGATGCTTGCTATCGACTACAACGAACACCTGTTTCTGGGGTCCGATCGATGTTCTTAATTGTAACCCCCAACCATAGGTTCGTAAATTCTTACCTCTCTCGCGATAGCCGAATCCGCTCGAACGACGTTTGGCTTTATAAAAAGCTGAATTTTGAATTTACTTGTTCAATATCGATCCACTAGGCGATGCTCGATGGATCTCGACGCCAGAAACAGACGAGCTTCGGCCACCGAAGTTAGGCTAACGATTACTGTCACCGTTAAGAGGGTTTTACGACGCTTTCAAGACTTTGGATCGATGAATTATTGCTGGCGAGTCGTTTCCAAGCGTTTCTGTCGTGGGGTTCATGGAATGGTCGACACTGGAAACGTTTTAATTCAGATATGCATAGGAAAATGATGATGGATGTAGCCGAACTTCTCTTGCGTGTTAGAAACGCCATTATTAAATTAATTTAGTGTAATTTATCGGTAGGAAAAAGCAGTAGAACTTAGTATTAATGAGGATAATGTGTATATTATTGTTATTAATGTATTAATAAGGAAATATTTTTATTCTAACATCGAAAACATGCGTGCAAACAACATCGTCAGACTTTAATTCGAGCATTTTCCGTATTATAGACGAAAATCTAATTAAAAATGCCCAAGGATTCACGAATCGATCCACTCGATAGCCTTCCCCATCAAATAGTCCTTGGTGCAAGCCAGCGCCATATTAGTGTCTATATAGTCGACGACGTTCCATCCCAGTTGCACCATCATTCTCAGCACTCTTAAAAACGCCATAAACACCGTGCGAAGATCATAAAGAATCCCGGACATTCTGGCAAGGCCACGTGTCTCGACGAAGCTGCTAAAGGACCGCCGACCTTGATCCCCCGACGATTGACTCTGTATCGGATTGCGACTCGTTCCACTCGTTGGGTTGCCATAATCCCCCATAAATCGTTGCCGGGTGACGGCAAGTAACGAGGGACCCTGCAACGGATACCTAACAGGGTTCCTAGCTCCTTCTGCACCGATTCGATATCGATTGTTCTTCTTCAATAATTGTTTCAAACTCTCGCAACTGTCTGCCCCCGCGTCCGTTAACATTTCCCTTGGCCAAAAACTTTTCTTCTTCGCAGAATCTTTCGCCTCTAAAAAATACCGAAAATCATTTCTCGTCCACCGGCTTCCATTTCCCTTCCTCGTCCTCCCTTCTTTACGAACCTTACGCTTCCGAATCGGCGTTTCATGCTCGAACGCGAGGGAACGTCTCTGAAATCCTTGGTTTTTCGATGTACGTCCGAGAAAGAGCTTCCTCCGTCTTTCCCTCGGCGTCTCTTTCGATCCTCTCTCTCTCCAGGATTTGATGTTCGAGTCTTCTCCCGTTCTCTCGCGCCGGAAATCCTCCGGTCCCCTCTTATCGTAGAGCTTTCTCATCGCATTACGGCCCTTAAATCGCGAATCACCGACGAACACGACCCTCCGGAGGGAAAGCACCGATTCCAGGCCTCCCGGGCGAGAACGCGCGAGTGAAAACGCAAAACCGGAAGTGCCATCGCTCCCTCGCGAGCGTAAAACTTTACAACGCGTGTCCGCTTCGGGACCCTTCAATTTCCATCCGAGTTCGGGACCGCCTTCCGCCTCCGTCCCTTTAAAATCAAGAACAAACGGAGCTCCGACGAATCGCTTCAGCGAAGATGATGGCCCATCGGCGCCATCTTGTTCCGTGGGATCCCGGGCACGTCGACCCGTGGCTTCGCGAGACTTCGTCGAAATCAAAAGACTTTGAACAGGAGAATTTCCGCTGGTAACGAGCGTAATTCGTCGGTTCGCGGTCAGCGAGGCTGAAACGGAATAGAGTCGATGGCTCTTTTCTTCGAGCGACTCGAAGCCGGTATCGGGAGTCGGAGGATTTCTGGCGGAAACGTCCTGTTCGTCCTTTTTAGAGTTAAACTTCGCAACTTCGAACTTGCACGGCGGGTTTGAAGCGAGACATTTCATGGGTCTAGAACCGCATTGGCGCTCGCGATGTTCATTTCCTAAGAGCGTTACCGTTCTTCCTAAGTCGATTCTGGTCCCATTAGCGTCTTCGGCGGCTGTTAGTTCGCGGGACCGTTTGCTCCGCGTCGAAGCAAACAAGTTTCCCCGATTCATTTGAAAATTGGCAACATTCGGTGACGCGGATTGCGCCGATGGCAGGTTCCTCGCGGTCTGGCCTAACCGCAAGAAATACTCGGCCCAGCAGTAACCGAGAGCCACCTCCTCCTGGTATATCTTGTAGATTCTGCGCCAATATTTGAGCGTCTCTCGTATCAGAGCGAAGGGATCTATCGCGTCCTCGGCCGCCACCGGCGAGAGCAGTAGCACCGACAACACCAGCACTGGCGAAATCGTTGGAGACATTGATCCCTGTGCAAATTCCACGTCGGTTAAAATAAATGGCACGGAGCAGACCTCCTTTCGCTCTTCCAAGAGGGAGTCTGCCGGAGACTGCTGAAAATTAAGTAGGCTCAGTGATTTTATTTCGAAAGAATAGTTTATACCGTATAAAACTATGTAGAGGGGAGTCAAAGCCGAGAGACAAGGCGACACGATAGATAATAAATATTTAGATCGTTACATACATAAATGTATGTCGGTGGTAGCAAACGTGTTAATACATATAAATACCTGCCGTTCAGTAGCAAAACTGGCGAAACAAGGTTCTCTCGAATTCCGTGTGACGTCTTTGGCAGAATATTTTCTTAGGATTGTCCTATCGATTGACGAGCGATGCTCCGTCCTCGTCCTCTCGTTTTCGCGCGGATTCTTCGCGGCTGTCGCGAATTCACGCGCGACTTTCAGCCGGAATCGTTCGAGCCACTCTCATTTTAAATGTCGCGGACGTGTCGTTCTCCCTCGGTTCGATATTTTACGGCAGCTACCGGGCCCGACGCGGAACTTCCGCGAGCACTTGTTCGAAATTGTTTCTTCGGCTTCCTCCGCTTCACGGCTGCGCTCACCCTCTCTCATATTTGTCCGAGAAGTTTCGTTCGCGTCGACGTGTCTGGGGAGAGAGAGAGAGAGAGAGGAGAAAAAATTGACGGAAGTTAGGCCGATCGATCGTGCCGCGTTTCGATTACGAATTCCCTGCTGAACTTCCAGTTTCGCGACAACTTCTGCGACAACTTCTCTTCCCCTTTCTGTATGCGATCCGAGTCTGAATTATAGTAATTGTATAATTTTTTTTAGAAAAGAAGAATTAAAATTGCTTTTCGATAGCCAAATTTTGCACGCGCGAAATTCAATTGAACAGCGAACGGTTAATTTTATAGAGGTTCCTCTAACGAGAGATTGCGAAAAGATGCAAGCGTTTCTCTTTATTCATGAGAAAAATCGGCAAAATTACCTCCGATCGTCGAGAAGATCGGTTCCGCTAAGCCCAGCTTTCCCCGTGCACCTTGTCACTCGGAAGCACAGCACAAAATGAAACAATTAACGGGGCACGAGGGGCAAGGAGCACCGTAAAGGACGAACGGCGCGACGAAACAGGCAACCGACTTCATCGAATTACTCGTTGCAACCAGGACAGGCTATGTTTTCGACGGATTTTACTCTAGAACTGGCTAGCCTTCGCTAGAGGAGTGCGGTATACACGCGACGGCAATTAGTGTCCCCGCCAAAACTGCAGAAAATGCACAACAACCTCGTAGAGTTTCCTGCGTCCCGTCGCCGCACGACAAGTCCTTTTCTGTGTCGGTGTTACGCGTCTCTTCGGCACGCCATAAGACCAAGTTAACGGGACACCTTCAATGCAAACGAGGATTGAGCACGACGGACCGCATTCCTTCTACAAATTATAGGGTTTCGAGTAATTGTAGTCCCCGTTCCGAAACCGCAGTTGTCGGGAAATAAAATGATAGAAGCGTTTCGATCTCACCGGAGCGGTTATTACTTCGAATAATACTTAATCAGAAAGTTAGAGACCGCGGCACGTAACCCTTACCATGTTCATCGAAGACAATTCTAGGAAAGATCGTCATTTGATTTTTACCCATTGCAACATTTTAATTTATCGGATCTTGTTTCATTCGTAATCTTTCCGAACGAAATATGTCACCTGTAAAATTTCATTTGGAGATCGACGAAGACTTGGGAATACAAAAGCATCTGTCGATATAAGAAGATTGATTTTTCAGTAAAATGTCACTAAATCCCTCGATTCGTGCGCCGTAAGATGGGGGCAGGCCGATAAAGAGGAAGAAACGATCCTGGTCGAAAGGCAGAAGGGAGTGAGCTATCGTTTTCACCGGCGTTTCGTGAGGTTAAGGGGGATCCAGGATTGGGGCAAGTGTAGTTTTGCTCTCCTCCAAGCTTGCTTTTTCCGCTACCCTTCTCTCTTCCTTGCCTCGTTCCTTCCTTTCTGTCTCCGTTTCTCCAGGCGCTGTCCGTTTCCTTCTGCACCGCGGCGAGAATGGAAGAGAGAAAAAAAAAGCGAAGAACCATTCCGGTTCCCGGTGTGGATTTCCAAAGCAGGAGATTGGCCGTCGTAAACTCCGCTGGGAAGGCCGCCAGAGTTTCGACGAGCTCCGAGAACGATGAATCACGAAGCAGTTTCACGGTTTTAGGAAAAGAGAATGAGATACTCCACCGTAGACCTGATGATTTTAGAGGCGCTGCTCCCTCGATTAGCTCCCGAGCGGCAAGACAGTGCCGTAATGGACGACGCGACGCGACGACGACGGGACGAGACCGCCGAAAACTTTCCCGCGATTCGTTTATTTTCACGGTTGTGGCCTCGGCAATTTAATCGGAAGCGTCTTGCTTCAGTTTGACGCGTTCCGTGGGCTTTTTACCGTACTGGTTACGTGTATACTAAGGTAGACTTTATTTTTCGACTATGAAATTTTGGGCACGCCGCCCCCTAATATTGTTCCATTTCATGAAAAAATGATATATCAAAAAGGCTAGATCAATCGGACCTTTGGAGACGTGGCACATCGAGCGCGGAGATTTTCAATAAAAGTAACTGCGCGATAAATGGGAAAAGTACACTGAAAATTCAAGTCAAATATTTTATACCTCAAAAAATATCATAATTCCTTACATGCATTCAAGCACATGTTTACTTTGTATGAATTAAGATTATTTCGTTTAATCATAATTGTTCCGTCTTGAAGCAATTAGTGCCTTTCGAAGGGTAGCTTAAAAACCGACATACCTGACCGTACCAGGGTCGTCGCAATAAAATCGCGGCAATTGCTAGTCGCCATAAAAAAGGGACTAGGCGACCGACCGAAGCTGCGAAACACATGTTTCCGTTTTTTAGCATAAGTCCGTTATAGCAATTTAGCCTCGTAGGCATCTTTCCCCACCAATTCCGATTTCCGCCAATTGCCAACAATTACAACCTCCTACACCAATAGTATATTCACAACCCCCACTAAGCTCAACCCCTACCATTCTGTACAGTTTTCCTTAAGCGTTGTAGACGAAAAATAAACCAGATTGTTCTAAGCACCCGAGGTGTCCTAGCGATTTCTTTAAGACATCCATCCTCTTAGGATCCGAGATCCTCAAATCCGAGTCGACTCCAAGTCTCGAAAATTCGTAGACCGAGCGACACCACAATAATGAAAAATCTTTCCTTCAAATATTCCCATTCCTCTTATCCGACTAACTTCATCTTTTGCAAGAATTATTTTCATACCCAATGGAACACTTTTAGGGAGCGTGAAAAACATCTTGAATAAAAATTTTCAGCAGGTATAGCTAAGGTCCACCCTAGTAGTAGTAGTGGTCATGTTATCTCCGGGAGACAGGGATTCGGACACCCGTACTTTCCTTAGGGCACACCGTATCGTCGTCAACAGTATCACTGCGGCGCTACCCGGGCTCGGCCCTGTTTGTCGGGTTGCAAATCTCCTGCGTTTTTCCGCCTATGACCTGTTTTCTATAGCTCGGGCCTAATTCAGGACCATCGACGTACTAAGCGGGTCGGTCATCATCGATGAGATGGCCATGCTACCTAATTTTTAGATTTTTGAGCTTTTTTACGGCTCGGAGTACACGTCGGACCATCTCACCTTCAGACCTGCAGGGTGTCTCAAGGTCCACCCTAACGTCCACTCTTCACATGTAATTCTTGTCCGCAAATTGATCTTTCTCGTGGCGTCTACGCGTGAGCCGAATTTTATTAGAATCTGTACGCTCTTAACGCCGGATTTACGCGGCATTAAAAATGACAATTTAATCGAGCATTTCACTATTGTACAATTGCCGTAAGGACTCGCATCCTCTTCCTCGATCATCAGCTTCGAATCCCACTGGAAACAATCAATGGCACATCTTGAACCCGTTGAACAAGTAAAACGGTGCGTCAGTGGAATCCGATTGTCTCAAACCGGAGCCCGTGGCTCGTGAATAAACAAACAAACTCGACAGACACTCAAGCAACAATATTTGTTGACTGTACTTACTTTCCAGATAGGTCTCTCGGTAGGTGGGTACATCCAATAGTTTCCATTACAGAGCTGTTCGAGCCGAGTGGCTATTTACATTAAAATTCAATGAAAATTCATGGAAATAATATCTTCGTGCAAAGTACGAGTCACGCCATGAAAGTGGAGTATATTATTCTATCGAATGGTGGTCCATGCATATTCATCAGCCCGGCTGCTGAATATTTAATGCATCGTGAATGCTCGTTAGTTATAAAGTGAGTATTTCTACAGAAAAAAAAAGAAATGAATCACTCGCCCGTCTCGTGTCTAGATCGATCTCGACGGTGTCCCCGCGAACAGCGCGAGATTATTAAAATTGTTCAATGCGTTTAATAAATATAGCCAGGATAAGGGAGTGTTTCGCGGGGAAAATTGGGTCGCGATCGGCGGATACATCTTCCTACATGCCGACGCGTCGAGTTCTCGAGACTTTCGGGAACACGTCGAATGGGAAGCTCGAGTATTCAAGTGTTTCGAGATATCGAGCAGTTACACAGGATAGGGAAGGCTGCAGCGCGCGCGCGGGGATCGAAGTTTGCAGACATCCGAAATTCAGGTCGCCACGAAAAAATAGGTTAAGATCGATTCTACAAGAAACACCGGCCCGGCCGGCGCACAATGGTTTTTGCGAGGTTTCGATGGATCACGATTTCTGCGAGTCCCTGCCAATTTTTCCGGCAATGCTAACATCCGAACCTTCAATCTTCCGTGCACTGGGATTTTTCCAAAAATTTCGAAAGTACTCACGAACACGCACACGGACTCGCCGGTAGAGTAGCATGCCGGAGTCAGCCAAAAAGTCCTCCTTTAAAACCGGAACACTGTTTTGTCAGAGGATTTCTTATATTTGCGATGGATTTTGCGCGACAGCGACGAAGATCAGGGTATAGAAATATCATTGGGTCACGAGAGACCCGGCCTAGCATGTCCCCGTTAAATGGATTTAAATTGCGCGTCTTTTCCGGGCGGGGACGCGTTCCGCCTCGACGGGACAAGCAATTAATTGAATCGTTTCTGGGAAGGTTGAATGCCGGCAATCAAAATGGCAGAAGGGAATTGAAAGGGTCCGGCGCGGGAGTCCGGCGTTCCGATGAGTCAAACGCCAGGCAATTTCGCAAAATCGTGGCTTCGCCCTCGATGTCGATGAATGCTTTCCTTCTTCACCTGCAGGCGGCCCTGCCGATAAGAGCAGTCAACTACGCGTCACTGAAGACGAGAGACGTTCCTTCCAGCCGTTTCTAAAGCAATCTGCATTGATCCGGCCGCTACACCTTTATGCGGCTCCTCGAGTGCGCCTGGTAAACGCCGCTCCCCGGATAAGCGCTAAACCAAGAGTTACTATTATCTTATTCAGATAGACGAGTCAAAGTCCGTGGAAACTTCGCGGACGGCTTTAGATAAACCCTCCACCGCCGACTCCTTCCACTTTTTGGTTACCGCGTTGCTCAACCAGGGACACTGACGCCGATTTTCAGAAAACTTGCGCTGAAAGCGTCTTACGGAAGAAGGACTATCTCTTTAGCGGCCGCGTTGTTTAGAATAGGCGCAGAAAGCTCCTCAAGCTTGCGGATCGAAATGTTGGTTAACAAGGTGTTAGTCCGAGCTGTTGACAGGCCGACCATGAGTCGTTCGACAGTTTCTGAAGATTTGAACGGAAGGTCCCAAGGTCTTGGACATGTTAGAGACATCATTTTACTGTATTTTGAATTCTATATATTCTCTAATGGCTGTTTATTGACAACAATAAAATAGAAGTTTATTTCGGTATAAAGGAAATTAATAATACATATGTATATTTGGTTATTTATTTCAACCTCATTGCTATTCTTTTAGTATCATCCCCCAGAATTGTGACAAGTATCGATCAAATTTACGCATCAAATTTTCAAATTTTTATTTAAATTTTGATTTAAAAAATTCCAAATTTTCAAATTTTTATTTAAATTATGATTTAAAAAATTCCAAATTTTCAAATTTTTAATTAAATTGTGATTTAAAAAACTCAAAATTTTCAAATTTTTATTTAAATTGTGATTTAAAAAATTCCAAATTTTCAAATTTTTAATTAAATTGTGATTTAAAAAACTCAAAATTTTCAAATTTTTATGTAAATTGTGATTTAAAAAATTCCAAATTTTCAAATTTTTATTTAAATTGTGATTTGAAAAACTCCAAATTTTCATATTTCAAATTTTTATTTAAAAAATTCCAAATTTGATACGCGTCGGGTCCCCACGATCCAATCGGCCCCAAATCTTTTCCACATAATTTTCTCAACACTGGTCACAATTCTGGGAGGAGAGACTAAAAAAATTTTTTGGTCAAAAAATAAGGTCTATCCTAGTGTCTACATGCTACTTTCGGCGCGGTCGACGCAGTCATAAAAGAATAGTCTCCCTTCACGATCTCTGTGCCAGCTCTATTGGGAGCGATGGGAGCGAGATCGCGACTTTACTATGTCATCAATACGTTGAACATCGCGCGAATTTTGCGCGCTTCACACGAGTTTCATTTATTTCGTTCATAGAACCGATCAGCGTTATTTATGGTAATTATTAGTTACTCGGATAATGAAGTTCCCACTTTACACTATAAACCAATTAATTTCGGGTGTAGTAAATTGATGTCCAATGCCGTTAATTTTATGATAATCATTGTTACTCACACGTGTCACTCGCACGCGCACGTGTATCATTGTAATAGTCAATAAATTACCTTACAAAGCCAACGTTATTGCAATTTATTCGATTTGTCGCACAGCAGACTACACGTCTATCTAAGTTGAATCATGTGGCTCCATTTGAGAAATCGAGGAGCACCCTGAAGTATCGGTGAACATCTGTCTAAATAAAACTTGTGACCACCAGAAGATGTTCTTCTTGAAATAGTCGAGTGTAAAAGTCTGAGTATGATACAGCGTGGGTCGGGGACGCATTAAGGAGAAACGTATGCACATCCGTAATGGCAGGCGAACTGCATTGATCCAAGGCCATTCGCATGTAATCGTAACAGCCGCGATAAGCCGCGGATCGTTATCCGCACGATATAGTTTCCGGAAACGTATCGACGGTGCTTCGACAAACGGAAACACGGCTGATCGGTGACAGGTACCCCAGGGACTCGATCGTGAACACCTCTGCGATTCGAGTTCTGCCTGACACCTGCTACCTTTCGACGAGACGGAAGGTCCGAGTTCCTCGTTTCGGATTTTTCCAGTCTGATCGAATCGTTAACACTGGGACTACCGAACGAATCACTGCGTTACCAGACCTCATATTGAACCAGTAATAGAATTATCAAAGACTGTTGGAAGTTGTTAAACTATTCGCACGTATTATTGAACCTCTACTTCCAACGACGCGGTCGGCAGGAATGCATATACACGCGAATTTCATTCAAACAATTGATCGCAATTGAGAAATAGAACAGCTATCGACAACGTGTCAGTTCAATTCACAGAATTCGTATACAACAATTTCTCGAACATGGCAACGCAGGTATTAATCGCGCGAAGGTAGCAGCCCAAAGTGGTCCGCAGCTCTAGCCTAACCCAAAACGAAACCGCGGAACCGATGTTCGATTCGATCACTCTCGGAGCTGGTCAAACCTGTCTTGGAGGAGAGCGACCATCGGGACGAGAAGCACAACACGAAGAAACCGAGCGTTGAATCGCGAGACGTCCACTTTTGCATGTATAAATCAAGGACACGCCTATCGCGCTGATTTTTCTCGCACATTCGGAAAAATCAACAAAGAGGCTAGAAGATACTGTTACATCGCAGACGATCGCGGCTTAGCGTCCGCACGGTCAACTTGGTAATATCCACATGCAACTGGACCAACTAAAGTAGCCAATGGTCAAACAAATAAACGGTTAAATTACAGATGATGCTTAGATACGTAGCACAAAGTCGATCGCACGTTTCCCAACAGCAAAATATCGCGGCGAATCTCCGGCATAATCTGGCACGCTATTACCGCTTATCCAGCGAGTCGATCGGATACGTAAAACGTGTTCCGATCCAATTCCGGCGCCAATAATACCGCTTCTAATCGTCGATTCGGGGCCGATCGATCCGCCAAGACAAGACCCCGACCTCTCTACTATCTTTGGTTCTCGCCGTCGCAATTTTATCCCGGTAATAACCGGGAAAGGCATCGGTTTGTTGACCAGGAGCGGGTGGATCTGAAACTCCACTATTTTTAGAAGCCCCGAAGGCTTCTGGGTCCTGGGATCGGTTCATCCAAGGCTCACCCCGAGTCCCGGACGAGTGGGTGTCGGTGTACCTGTCCAGCCGAAGACAAAGTGTGGAGAGGAACGCGTGGGAGGATGAGAGGACGCGAGACAACTCAAACTGCCGTCGGTGTATGGTGTGACAGCATTAGTGTGTCGGTTCTATAAAATAAGTAGGATTAATCCAATCTTGTCATTTTTTATGATGCAGTACTTGCCCAAACACTTTTAGTGCTTGGTGGGTTTAGCGTTGACCTATTAACTGCGGAATTCAGTTTTAAAACACCCCTACAGAGTGCGGAACTATAATCAAGCAATGACGAGTATACACGTCGAACGCAGAGCAAATGGTCTTGTTAAAAATTTTACGAAAAACGAGGAACGATTACATTTTTATTCGATAAAAATTAACAATTCATTCTTGGAAATAGCGTGGGATATAGAATATATGTGCCACGAGGATTAATTATTTGCGGGAGCGTTTAATAACACAGTTTATTGTACAATGTGATACCCGCTTATTTTTAGTCTTTATCTTTCACTCTCTCACTCTTCTAACTTTAGAGACTAAAAAATGATCTGCCGTCTTGTCGTGGAGGCTTCTTTTTCGCGGGCATACTTTCTCGCTCACCACGCCGATTTTCGCGGTTAACGGACTTTTGTTCGTTTCTTTCTCTCGCAGTATCTCTCGCACCTAGGCCGCTCACCTATCAGCTGTGTACCCCTAGGTTAATGACTGTTCTCGCCGTTAACGAACAGCTGGCGACCTGCCCGGGCGATGTTTATATAATATCTACATCTACATGATTTAACCGCCGCTCTGACGTTTTCTTTTGTACATTTTTGTTTTCTACAATAGAGATTTGGAAAAGTAGACTGTTGCGCCAAGTCCGCTAACGCGAATGCCGCAGATATTTTATAGGCTACCGTTTTAACTTAAAACAAATAACTTTATTTAAATATATACTGATGTCTTGCACGACAATGCTAATAGGCGAGTGACGATTCTCTGCTCTCGGACAGTGTACAGATTGTGAATACTAATGCGCTCGGGCAATGGTTTTTTCGTCACTGGTTCGACAGTAAAACATCGCTGTATTTATAGCTATTTTGGGTGCTCCTAGCGCACCAGTCACAATACTTCTTTGCTGGTGGTCGTACGCTATTGGCGAAGACGTGGGTACATTTTTGTAGGGTGTTCGTGGGAACGCGATGTTAAAACGGTTTATTGCCTTCCTTAACATCTGTTTTGGCTCAGATACCTGCACGGAGGGTTTCGCATGGCTATTTGCCTATAATAAAAAACTGAAAAAGCTTCGTTCCGGGACGGAACATAGAGATAGAGATTTGGATTGACGCGTATACACGTCGAACTCGGTTAACTGGCGAAGGGAATTAAAGAATTTTGTCTGAGAAGTTTTTTACGCTGAGATTATACGATTTTAGATTTTTCTTATCGTCAGAATCGTCGCGTAGCGCAGCATGTTCGCGGAAAGTAGAAATTTCGAAATTCGCCGAGGGTAAACTTTTAAATGCGAGTTCATAGGTTTGCGCGGTCGGTGGTTGGAAAAGTTGAAAATCGAAGCAGTTAAGAAGTAGAAACGATTATTTCCCTCCGGCAGCCAAAGGAGTTTGCACTTCGCGTCGTGTAGAGTGGCTCAAAGGAGCACTGGACCCGCGAGATATTGATTTTGCGCTTACCGTGTTTTCCGTTCAAACACGGTCCTGTCGAAGCGGACGGAAAATAGATCGCGATTTCGTTGAATCGGATCGCGCGAGACGGCGTCCACTCTTTCGAACCGTATCCGGCACTTCCGTTCCCAGCTCGATTAAATTCCGCGATTAGATCTATCGATCCTTTACGGCCTTTTCACCGGGAGATTTTAGAAAATGCGATCAAATTGCACCACCGCGCACCGCCTTGGAAATTCTCGCCGCGTCGCGGTACAGTTGCTTTCGATTACGAAATTTTCACGGTGTCTGCAAAATAGTGAAAAAAAATTGTTAAACTGCATCTGAAGAAAATTGATGCGCGTGTCCGCGGGAAAAAATGCCACCACGTGCGTTGCCATCTTTCTTCGGGGAAGCAAATGCGCGCGCAACCCCCATCGCCTCGACGTGTTTTCCCATTTTTTTATTTTTAAACTACAACAACGTTTAAATGGAATTTTAGAGGATGCAATACCTGTAAAATCGTAGAATTATATATGGTTTCGCATTATCTAGTATCCAGGTAAATCTGATATCTTGACAAGGTGTTCTTGTTTGCGTTTCTACCTGGCCGCTCAGGTGTATGCAAATTTCGCCCCACGAGGGAGTCATCAGTCGTGTTTCGCTCGTTGCTTCGACCACATGGTCCCTTCGTAAGTCATCGTGACACTTGACAGCAGTGATCTATCCGTTTCCACGCGTTGCGTACTATCTTCCAGATTTTTACTTGATTTTAATCGCGGCACGAAACGGATCTTCTGGGAACCGGAAGCTGAAGAAGCCGGAGAACGGTGAGTCAAGACGTTTATGCGACTTCCGTTAATTTTTTAGAAATCCGTAGGTCAAGAAATGTTTGTTACCCGAGGTAGTGGAATATACAAGGAACAATCATGCATCAATAATCTTTTTCATTTGCAAAATCGCGGATCACACACACATCGAACATACATCAGGCATACCCACAATACTATACTTATTACTGATCCAGGTAGAAAAATTTTTTCATTCGTTTGCGTCAGCTACGTCCGTTTAACAACTAAAAGCGATTAAAATGTTTTAGCTTATAAAAATGACAAGGTTCTATTTATTTAGATTTTGTGCAATTTTCATTTCAATATGTGCTTGGATAGAAAAATTTATCGAATCTGTTGGTATCCTGTAGGTTATGAAATAAGCTAATGCTGACAATCCGTAGTACGTGAATTAGAGAAAAACAGAAAATTGAGTTTATTACAGAAATGAATACAAGAGGAGCTTCTCGCTCAAGCGCTTCAGTTCAACTGACTGTGATCGAACCTCGAAGTCTGTCCTCGGAGAACCACAGTCTTTACAGAGGTCTTTACATTGTAGTCAAAAACAGTAAAATGGGAGAACCAGGTTCTCACGTATAAGGGACAGCGGCAGAGGAGACTTTTCTTTCGCACTCACACAAAATTCTAAATGCATACAATTTAACAGAATCAATTTCAATGTAAGCTTATAGTCTCAATAGTTGCAAAATGAAGAATATAAAACCTGTCATTTGACCGACACTGGTACGTTTAGCATTAAACCGGTCTCCCTGGACCGTTTTGTTCCCTGCCGAAAATTTGTTTGCCAATAACTGCGCCCGGATACACCTGCTTAATTAACGGACTGCTTCCTTGGCGGGCAAACAAGGAACAGCCAATTTCCTCTTTCTTTTCCCCCGGTTCGTTTCCTTTTTTCCCTGTGGTGGTTCCCGGTTGCTTCATAAGTTACGGTTACTCCTGTGTCGGCTGAGAAAATTCGATCTATTTGTCCGCGAGGCGAAGGATCCGTATTCTCTTGGATTGCACAGGATTGAGGGGATCTAATTAACTGCGACGGGAATCGATCGACCGCCTTGAAAGCCGAGCTGTGCAACCGGCTTACGGGCCAAGAGATTTTTTTAAATTTCCCGCTCCATCGACGGGCATTTGTTTGTCCGGACTGATAGAGATGAATCGATGCCCGAGGAATCTGACTGCGTTTTATCGCTCGGCCCCGCGGTTTTTAGCTCTTTCCATCTACTTCCGGAAAAACGCTGGGATTAATAAATAGGATCCACCGAAAAGTTCTTCGGAAAGTCCGCCGGACGGGGTCGCCGCGCCGGGTCCGATCGATTTCTGATATCGGCTCGCCGATGTAAGACTGGCACTCGTGGGTCGAGAGTTAATTATCTTTAATTACTTTCGCGCCAGTCGTTTTTCTCGGATGCGTCCGTCGAACGGTCCCGGATAAAACGATGGGTCGCTCGATCACTTTGTCAATTTTTATTTAACTTGTGTGCTTAGTCGACGTGGCGATACCGAGGCAGCAGTAAGAATTTAAAGTAAAGTTAAGTAAAAATTTAAAACAATGTCCACACCGCCACGTTTGTCTGTATTTGATAAACTGCTAAAAATGTACGTGCGGTAGGTTCAATGCGTTCAATCGGAGTTCTGCAATTAAAATAGTTTCGAGTGCAAAGGATTAAAAAAGTCTAGGAACGACTGCCTAAATGAAGCGTATTATCAGAAATTGTAAAAAACGTTCGGTTTTCGAGGATTTCATTCGTAAAAGTTTCATTCGGTACTTGATAAATCTTTACACGGCATACATTCGAAATAATCGACAATTCAGTAATGGATTTACGGACAGCACACGGTACGTGTGAAAATTCTAATTGTATTTACTTACACCGGTCCGCTCTGAAAAAAAAGAACTCCCATTAACTCGTCCATCGTTGCCTTCGGCGTCGTCATCGGGTATCAGATTTTTTTTCAGATTCGTCGCTCAGTTTCCAATTAACTTCGACGTCGCGTAAAATGAAATCCCATTCGCATCCTTTCAATATCGACATTTCCCGCGAGTATAATTTGCGCGGGCTCTCGTAATTGTCAGGGCCCATTAATTGGTATTCATGTCCCGTCACCTCTTTCTTTTCATCCACAGCCGCTAATTCCGGGAACCGCAAAAATGTCCGGTCCGCCTATCGACTATGGTTTTATACGAATCATTCTATTTCCGGTTCTCCTCGGCGACCAACTATTAAAGCAACAAAACGGCGGACGCGAACGTCAGCGTTCGGTCGCTCGAGTGCTGATCAAATTAATTTCCGAAAACATTCCGCGTGTTTGTTGAAAAGCCATTTTGGCGGATAGTTACCCTTGTAAATTCGCGCTTGCCCGATATTGTGCTGGTGCGAGTCAAACGACTCGTTGGAGGACGCGTACAATCCGAGGCAAAAATATGGCGTGTTAGTACGATTGAAAATAATCTGGATAGGCATTACTAATTTCTAACTTCTTTAAAATTTATGAAAAAGGTATTCAATTTCTGTTGCGCGCTCATCTTTTCTCCGAAAATTTTGAGTTTCCATAATAGGGATTATTTTTAGTTGCTTTTTCGTTAAAATTTTTTTTTTATAAAAACCTGCCAAAGAGCTTGGATTAACGTTGTTCGCATTTTTGTAATTTCATATCTGACTTTGAACGCATTCAACGAAATCAACCGACCCTGTATTTCTACATATTTATTTCAACCGTGTTAAATGGAAACAATAAAAGCGAAAACCATTTGTACAAATCAATAGAGTGAACTGTGCAATGGTGTAAAACACGAATAGATTCAAATAATAGTTTATTTTGAAATGGATGTATTCAACCAATAATTTATCCTGAAATGGATATATTCGAGTAACAATTTACCTTAAAATAGACGTGTAAACAGTGAAAATTTCCAAAACTAAGAAATTAGGTGAGCTAAAAATAAAAACAGTGAAAGACTAGAGAAATCTACGAGTATCGTAGTTTTCAATGTATCAAAATTATCGAGGAGTGAAATGAATTTTTACTCGAGTTCTGCTTCCCATAAACCAGTCTTATTCAAACTGTGTTTCACGGAACCATAAATTGTTCTAAAGGGTTCCATAAATATTCAAAATTCCATAAAATATTTATTTATTCCATATTTAATTGTTTAAATTTTTTATTCCATATCTTATTCCATATTTATTCCATAAAATATTCAAAACAATACTTTTTGAACTTTTATCATAATATAATAAAAGAATATTATAACGTTTTCCGCAAAATAATTTTATACCCATAAGAGTTCCTTAAATTGACAAAGTTTGAAGGCCACCGCCATAAATGATGCAGTCTATTTTTGTTTCGCATAAGGCTCACAGTGTACCTATCGCCGATTCAGAAACTTGAGGAGTACAACGTGCGACGTCGACGCGAGAATGGCGAATGATTGTTGATAATTTCGGTGGAAATTGAACGAAGGCAACACGCGACCTAGCGTTAATTCGAGCGGATAAAATATACAACATCTGGAGCAGCAGAGCGACATCCTCAATGGTTCGTAAACTCCCCTCCCCCCCCACTCCGATTAAGTCGAGACTCCCATGGGAGTATTGGCCGAGCTAAATACGTCACCAAACGGCATTGTCCCGGCCGGGATCCTCGGGGAAACGGAGCTTGAACACCAATTAGGATAAAACGCGAAAATCCACGATAACCAGCGAGCGATCTATGTGTATCGATGATTCGAAACTCCCGCCTCGTCAAACCCCGACGCCATAACGACAGGAAAAATCCGTGACATATTCAAATTGCCGTCACCGAGCACGAGTCACCGAAACACGAGCACGCTTGTGGGCGAGCACTCGCCCAGAAATTGCCTCGTTGTCCTCGACGCCGTCGTTATTTACGGACCTTAACGAGCGAAAGCTTACGCTCTCTCTTCTCTTCTCTTCCCTTCTCTCCTCTCCTCTCCTCTCTCGTCAGACTTGCACGAGGTTGCGAGCAACCATGCGTCGTGGCGCTTCTTTTCACTGTGAAATCTCCTTTGTATCCCGACGACGAGTTCCTTCGGATTCGTGAAAATCGGGGGATGCGCGTTGACCCTTCAATCTATTGTCCACCGGCTATTTCAAAAGTAATAATCACAGTTCTATTTTAATTGTGAGCATTAGACGCCGCCGGATTATTTGGGTTTATGGATATACGGGCGGGTGTAAGTCCGACCGGTAGAGAAGGATTAAAAGATTTACAGAATATCGGTCACAGCGGTTTCATTTGATAATAAGTTTTTGTGTATTCTTCAACACAGTTAGCTCTATTTTAATTGCAATCGATAGACTCCGGATTATTTATAGCAGAATTCGTGGGTGTATGTTCAAGCCGTAGGATTAAGAGAATGTAATATTTGTTCTATCGGAAGTTTATTAACCCTTTCACTACAATCGACGAGATATCTCGCTTCCACGACGTCGAAAAAGCGATGCTATGGACGAAATATCTCGTCACCACGATTTCGTCGTACATTGCTATGGACGAGATATCTCGTCTTGGTAAATTTGACACAAGTAATCGATTCTTCGGACGTGTCATCCTCGGTGGAAAGTGCTCAAAGATGATAAATATAAAATACTCTATATTCGACAGAATTAATGTTTTTATTGTTTATTTTGTATGGAATGCTCGAAAGCATGGCGAGATGCACAATGTGACGGAACAATTTTTACATAAAACATCTGGTTTCCTTCCGTCGGCCATTTTTTTTTCTTGCAAACTAACCAACATTCTATTGTTGGTTGGGATTTTAATGATTAAATTACGTTACCGGGGGTGAGCTGTTCGTTCGCGATTTAAACTGCTATTGTTGGATCTATTAAAAAATCTTCAGCCATGCAACCCGTCGTCTTCAAAGGACGACGCACGTACGTAGCTATCAGAAAATCGTCGCCACAGGGATCCAAGTTGAAACTAGTCTCGTAAAGTTTGACAGAATGATCAGACGCGAGGTCGCTACACACGTACCCTTTGACACACTCGTGTAACGTGCAGCTGTAACATCCGTGGATCTACATCCCCAATGTGAGAATTTACGAGAAATTTTTTCAAACAATGTCTTGAATTCCCTACACAATCATACGGTTTAGTCCAAAAAACCATGTTTATTGTCTTGGATTTTTAATAGAACGTCGTGTTAATTTTATTTTCGTTAATTTCTTCTGTATTATTCGTAACTACCTGAACCGCAACGAATTGGAGTGAAATACGAATTCGTTTCCTTGTTTAATAGGTCTAGTACATTAAAAATGGTGCGACGATATTTTTGAGTGCTTGTATCTGCTGTTTCGTATATCACCTCCCCGTTTCTGTCGCAAATGCATAAGACCCGCGGTGTATTCATAGCCTTGTTAGTGTCATTATATGCGCCTATATATCCAGAGGAAATGCACAAGAAGCCACAGAATGAAATCGTAAGGCTAGAGGTTAAAGATCGAGAATAGCGACCTGTATTGAAATCTCTTTCATGTGAGGTCCAACTAAAATAAGTTACCTAAATATATCGAAACCGTTCGATCTTTACCGAAATAGACATCGCCGATTAACTCGGAGCAAATGTCGCGAACGAGACGGCAGAAACAGATTCATAAAGAGCTCGAACACATTTTACGCTTAATAAAGCCGCCGATGTTTCAACGAGAAAGAGAAAGAGAGAGAGAGAGAAAGAGAGAGAATGAGATAGAGAGCGAGTAGACGATCTCCATCCCGAGATATAGGGGAAGTTAGGCTAACTCGATTCCCGTTAATTTAACTTGGAACGGTATCTTCGATGTTTGCTAATCCGGTAGCTTTATTTGTCGGAGCGGCGGCGCAGTCGAAAACAATCGGACAAGTAGCGAGCGGGCTTACTACTGCATTGTGCGTTCGAACGTACTGGATGGACGAAACCTGCAATTTTAGTTTGCAAAAAAGTGGTGATGGTCAGTTCATTCTTTTTATCAGAACCTGTACGGTTTAAAAAGCTTGCAACCGTATACGACAAATTTTTTTCCACGCTTGTTGACAGCGCGTTGTTCCAATTTTGAAAGAATCGCATCAATGGTTGAATTCAACATATCTGAACAGAACATGCGACGGGAATGGGTGGGTTTTATCTGGACTCTTAATGCAGTAATAGCGTTCGTTATTAATGTTAGATCATTACTATTGAATTTCTAGCTTCTTATAATGCATTTTTAATCGCGCCTAAGTATTTAGAAGACCATTTTCCCAATGACGGACTTGTACTCAAAACGAACGCATCGTACGACATCGAAATCCCAGCAAACCAAAGATCGCGAAACCTGCAATATCGAAAACGGCAGAATTTTTGCTGCGGAGATGTGGTGGGTGGGGGGTGGGCGGGGGAGGTGAAAGAGGGTGGCATCGATTCCTCTGTATTCAATTTGCACTGGGGGAAAAACACGAAAATCCAGAGTATGGTCCAGCTGTCTCGAGGCCCTAGGTAGCCGAGTAGTGCGGTGGCCGGCTTTGAAAGTGCAATTGATCGCGAGGCCAGGCTGAGACAGCGGGATCCGCGCGGACCTAAGGCGTAGGTCGTGGACCGTCCCTCCTTTTCCAGCCAGGGTGCTGTCTGTTGCTGCCAACTTCGACAAAGAGAGAGTCTCCCTTTCTCCGTCTGCGTCCCCGTTGGTCGCGGACGATCTCGTTCTAGTCTGGCTGCCGAAAGCGGCGCGGCGAAGGCGCAGCAGCAACAGCGAGTAGCATCGGGGGTTTGTGTGGGAGTATAGTAGGCGGGGGGTGGAGGTCTGAGAGAGGAAGGAGAGAGAGGAGAATCCGTCGGAGAGGCTGAAAGACGCCGGGGAACGGGATGAAGAGAGAAAGTAGTATATCGAGCTGGGGGTGGCTGGTGTCGGGGCGAGCGGGGGATACGGGGGACAGCTCGAAAGAAGAAGAAAACCGGGAAGGAGGGTGAGAGAGACACGGGGGTGTAGGGCACACGGAAGAGGGAGAAAGTCTAGGGGAACAGCGACAGGAGGTGAAAAAGGGAGAAAAGTGTGGAGAGAGGTGGAGAAGAGCCGGAACGACCCGGGGGTTGCCGTGGCGTTATCGACCGGACTGGTGGTCGGTATGAAACCAGGCGTCGGCGCCGTGGATGCCCTGGCTTCCTCGAGTGCCGGACCATCCTCCACTTCCCCTGCCACCCACCACCGTCACCATCACCACCACCACCACCACCACCATCACCACCACCACCACCACCACCACTACCACCACCACCACTACCATCGCCGGCTCTCTACCACCACGGCATCAGCAGCAGCAGCAGCAGCACCAGCACCAGCAGCAGCAGCACCAGCAGCAGCAGCAGCAGCAGGACCAGCACCAGCACCAGCACCGCCACCTCCATGGAGGTCGCGCGGCTGGCCGTCAGTAGAGCCCGGGACAGACAGCCGATCGCGCACACGAAGGGTCGTCCCTGGGAGCGGGTTTGCTCGGGTGTTTCGGGTCGGTCTCGGTTCCCAGCGCCGGTTCGAAGGATCACCGTGTTCCTATTATCGCGTCTTCTCTCGAGATCCTCTCTCTGAGAGATAGTTAGTTGCTATTCGTGCACCGTACAGCGTCGGTGACTACCGGGATCACGGGATGAAGACACCTCGTGGCTAGTGGTGGTGAGGGTGCAGGTGGTGGAGTGGTGGACCAGTTCCGCCGCGAAAGAGCCGAACGCTGCCGGAGTCGGCCCGAGAGTGCACCGAGTGCACCGAGTGCAGTGCGAACTGCAGTTTCCATCTGCGCCGCGATGTTCCGGGTCTAGGTGACACCTAGGACTATATCAACCGTGAGACTCCGCTACGTGTGCTGTGTGCCTGGATATGCCTCGTCGATCCATGAACTTCTCGCAGCGGACCTCGTGGACTTTGGCCGGATCGTGCACAGGTCCAAGGATCGCCGTTCGATCGCCGTTTTTATTGTTGTTGTTGTTGTTGTTGTTCTTCGTCGCCGTCTGCCTCGCCATGGCAAGATGTTAACGGATCTGTGCGGTGGCGGCGTACCAGCGTCCGTCGATCGTGTGAATCGCGAGCGACCCGCCGACACGGACTCATGGTTTAATGGTAAACTACTTACCGAAGTGTTAACTTTGTTCCCCTTCTTTGAGCCGTTTAAGTTTGAAGGTATGCAAATACGTGCCGGATGGAGAACTTTCGGTTAGCTCGACGTTTAATCACGGTTGAAAAGCCGCTGCAACTTCGACGAACGCTAGCTACCCAGTTTAGTCTCGTCGCGATCCGCTCGCGACGATCAACCGGAGAATTCGTT
Organism: Lasioglossum leucozonium; assembly: GCA_028454225.1. Classification (NCBI taxonomy): domain Eukaryota; kingdom Metazoa; phylum Arthropoda; class Insecta; order Hymenoptera; family Halictidae; genus Lasioglossum; species Lasioglossum leucozonium. The sequence goes on from CM052215.1 coordinate 4,556,735, forward strand.
TCGAATGTTGTTTCTTCGATAGTTACCTTCCACCGAGGTTGCTTACTGTTCAACATCGGCCGCGATTAAATTCTGCAATCCCGTTGCACACACCGTCGATCGAGAGTCGGATCAAGATTGCGAATCAACGCGATCTGTCTCGACCTATCCGATCGGCCGTCCTCGTTCGATAAATCAGGCCGGGTTTTTTAGAATGATCTACCATTTGTGTCCCGGGTTCCCGCGATTATGGAACAAAGTTAGCGGAAGCTAATTAGCCAAAGTATCGTATCGGGTAATCACTTAATCCCTAGCACCCCGAGGATTTTTACGCCATCAGCAACCTCAAACCCTTTGCACTCGAATGGCGACTCGGAGGCGTCGTTAAAAATTATCGCACCTAGTCCGAAACTGTTTTCGCATTAGTAGATATGTTTGGATTTGAACCTTGTCTGTTCCCCGGGTGAGGATTTATCCATTTTCTAATTTGAATAGAATTTTGGATTTATTCGAATATTTCGAAATTTTTCTAACAACACACGCTCGATGAAAGAAATTTATTCAATAATTTCCAATAGAAGCGCCTTTGTAATTTCAGTGGTTATAAAGTGAGAAATCTGAACCGGGTCATTTTATCGGCTTTAGTATATTCGATGTTAATTAGCCTGCTTCGTTCTGCTGTAAATATATTAGGTGTGCTAATTAATTCGTGACCCTTATAAGTAACCGATGAATTCATTTTTAATGATCTTTTTTTAACGGCTATTTTGATACAATGCAATCTTTCGCCTTTACAAGGATTTTCTTGTAGAAACCAATTTAATTCAATTCAACCTTTTTGTTGCGTTTAGCAACGATTCACGTGCAACAGACAGTTCAATCCAACTTTTTACATGCATTACAAACAGTGGCAGTTTTTTTAAAAAAAAAGGACAAACATTTTTCTTCGTCAAAAACATTTCTGTACATTGAGATACACAAAGAATACATAGTTTCATATTGCTTATGGAACGACGCCCTATTGAATACTTATTGAACTCATATTGAATATTTGATGTGCTCATACGCCCGACAGCGTTCGATCATGTGAAGTGAATTTAAATGAAAGTAACAATTGGCTAATTCTAAGCCTACCGTTGTCCATCGAATAACCATATTGTGAAGCGCCGTTTCGAAAATTGTTGAAATTATAAAGTTGCTTTCGTAGGATATGAATGAACTTGATTGAAACGCATATTATAACACAAATTGTGTACAATTCGATTCCCTATGCAAAAGATTGAATAAAAATGTAATTCTTCCTCAAATTATTTGAACAAGCTGAAAACGATATATTGACACTGTTAAATTCTTTCAAGCATCCTACTGTTTTAAATTCCACTTACCCATCTGCCTCGTAAACGCGTGTAACTCTAATCACAACAAACCGAGTATTTAAACAACGATGTTTACATTTCCGTTCGATATACATCCAGGCAACGCTGTCGGACCGTCACACCTTTTGAAGAACGAACGTGCATGTCGAATAAATAATATTAAACCGTAGTGCAGGGGGTTAAAATGATCTCAGAACCGATCGAGATTGAAAAGTTCCCGGCGAAGTTGGTTCAGCGAAACGTACTGCGCCAAAGTTAGCGCGGAACGGGAACGCCGCGTCGCGTCGCGCCGGGGAAAGGCGACAAAGGGAATGGAAGTCTCGGGTAGTCTTTTACAGTCTTTTCTTCCGTAAACCGTGCATGCTGCGAATGATCAAATAGTTTCAGGCGGTGTCGTACGGCTCGCGAACGAGGTCGTCGCTCGCGCTCACGCTCGCGCTCGCGCGAAATTCCCATCGCGAGCGATGAATTTTTTTCCTCTCGGCGACTTCCGGCCGCTCGGTCTTCTAATTTCGCAGCCGGTAATCCGCCGCCATTAATTGCAGACGAGGTGTCGGGAGGGAGGGGTCCGCAAAGTCGTAATTCCGGTGGTTTTCCAGCGTGGCTCAAGTGTCACCGCCTCCCGGAGACGCGGTCTTTCGGCGTCGAAAAGTTTCCCGTGGATCGGTAATCCGACTGTCGTATCCATATCTCGATAATTCCCCGAGGATCGATCGTCGGGGTTGGAAGTTTCGAACGGGCAGCCCTGGCTAGGCGAATTATTAATCGCCGACCTCCCTGAAACCGCCCCCGCTCTCTCTCTCTCTGTCTCTCTCTACAACGCCCTATCCGTCGTGTCCCGTGCAATTAGCGTGAGCTAGGAATTTCATTTTGTTCCGGACAACTCTCTCTCTCTCCTCTCGCTGCCCTTTCTCGCGTCCTGTCCAGCCCGATTAACGGGCTGATCCGATATCTGCCCGATGACAGCGAAGAAACAAGGACGAGCGACGGATGTTCATCGACTCGATTCCGAACGCGTAATCCGACGACACTGTGATCCTCTTTTCGAGTCGCAAAGCTTCACCAACTTCCGCGACGGAAGCCTCTGATAGGCGACGAATCGGCAAGCTGTTGGACCCTTCACTGTGGCTATCATCCTTTTTTATTGGGCGAAAAGGTTCCTTTCACGCGGCGAATAAGAATCGTCGCATTCGCAGCGATAAGGAGGCCGAGTTTTCTTTTTATATATTTTCTGTTTGTACGGACGGTTTTGTTGCAAAGTTGTTCCATTTGTCACCTGCATTTTGAAACAACAGGAGTCGCACAATACAGTATCTGTAATTGTGCCGCGTTAAAATCGCTTCTTATTTTGATCGAGACTATTTTCAAGACTAGAATCTGTTTTAGTAATTGTAAACCAACGAGAAAGTATATAAAGACCACGGCAGAGTTTTTATACATTGGGTAGATAAGAAAGTAATTTAGATTTTCACTAATAGCGACATGAAATGAAAAATGTTCTTTTTGTTTCGATAACTTCTGTTAAGGTTATAATATTTTTCTTTCTGGCATTTGATAACTAACACTTGATAATACGATTGCAGAGAGGTTAAGATATTTTATTGATTAAAGTTCGTTGTTGATATCAAAAATTGGATTTTATTTCACCTGAAAATACCGACATTACTTTCTTGACAACCCAATAATTTCTCTTTGCACAGCCGGTTTTGTTGAAAAGACGTTCAACTTGTCACCTGCATTTTAAAAGAACAGGAATAGTACAATACAGTATTTGTAATTTTACCGCGCTAAAATCGCTTCTTATTTTGATCGAGACTATTTTCAAGACTAGAATGTGTTTTAGCAATTGTAAGTGAACAAAAGAGTATATGAAGACCACGAATCAATCTTTATACCCAGCACCCGCTGGAAACTTGTAAAATATGAATTTCTCAAAACCACTTGCTTCAAATTGACAGGCACGATAGTGAAAAAGCTATTCATCAATTGGAATACGTCCGATGCATACAACTAAACAATAGCTTGTTCCCGTTGACGAACGCAAAACATTTATAAAAAAAAAATCCAACAATCTTTTTGCACAAACAACGGGAAAACGTCTGAGCAGAATCGTAAATTTTCATTCGGCTAAAAAATAATGAACGTAAATCATCGTGGAGAATGCGAAAAGTGAAAAAAAGAAAAATTTTCAACGTATTACAAGATTTTTCATTTTTTCTCTGTATTTGTTATTAGCCGTGCGACTACCAGATGGTTTTGACCTACCGCACGTGACGGTTTACTATAATGAAATCGGTTCTTACCGCTGCAACATGAATAAAGATGCGTCTACTCTTCTGTAGTAGGGGTAGTTTACGCTTTGGAGCAGAGTGGCTCTGTCGAGCGTATTCACCGTGCTGTTCTATACATAAAATAAGCGGACGATCCATAAACAATCTTGACAATTATAAAAACCAAGAAACAATAGAAATTTTCCAGTGTTGCATTGGCTTAACTGTAAAGCCTCGTCGTTTTCCTCTTCTTGGCGTGTCGTCGGGTACAAAAATAAATATTATAAATAATTAGATGTCGCTTTAAAAGGTGACAGACTAATAATGTATCTTAATCCAAGTGAAATTTGTCTTTAAATTTAACACTTTGTGTACCGGTAATCTATTTAAAGAGACTTCCTCGTCGCTGAGTAACATCAAAGAGGAACTAAATCGATCATTAACTAATAATTCTGCATAAAATCGCGTTACTCAATGGGAGCAATCTTTTTACAAGTGTTAGAACGTGCAACGAAATTGCTACGTTTATAATGGATTAACTGAAAATATCTTCGTATCAGAAATTCCGAACAAAGTCGAACAAAGTGAAGCAGCAAAGTTTTTTAGCCGCTCGAATAATTAAACGGATCCAGTGACAAGTTCGACTAACAGGATATCGAGATCTGTGTCAGTACAGCTGGAAGTTAGTAAACACGAAGTACATTGCTGTACTTATGAAGAATTTACTAAAAAATCTTCAGCTGTGAATCGGGAATGTGAAACGAAGTCGAACAAAGTGAAACAGTCGAAGCCTTTTAGCCGCCCCAATAATTAAGTGGACCCAGTGACTAGTTCGAACAACACGATATCGAGATCTGTGTCGGTAGAGAAAGTTAGTAAATAATACAGGGCGTTTCTGCGAAGATGGTCTCTCAGTGATGGGAAGTGGAAAGTCTCGTTCACAGTCGGACTAGGAGAATTTTTGATATTCGAGGGAAAGTTTCACGGCACGACCATAGCTCCTGTTTTCCTCGCGGAAGGCATAACGATCTAGAATTGGTGTCGTTCACAGCCACGGAACGCGATCCACATAAATTTTTTCGGTCGCGTAATTCAAATGCTCCTTAAATTTTATTCGGCCCGGTGGTACTGTGTCGAGTGTAAGTCGTATAAATTGTTGTTCGAGTAATCATTCGTGACGTTAACGGGTGCACGCTTATTCAACTAACATTGTTCGGACGGTGAAAATAAATCAGCTATTGTTTTTAAACAAACGGGAAACTCTGGGGAAGATTTGTTGTTATTGCGACGCGAATGTTCATGCAAACATTTCCTATTTTATTCGGGATGTTCGCGATGTATTATACGTTAAACCCTTGGCTGGTGATGTGGGATCTCTGAGACTTTATAGAATTGTTTAAATATATGATAGTTTAGATGTGTTTACTGCAACTAGCCTGTGGATTTCATGCGTTTATGAAAAAAAAATTAATTTACGAAACATAAAACATTAAGTACGTTAAAAGGATAGTTATTTTTACATAAAGAAAATGATTAAGGTAAGGTCAACACTAGTGAAGAAAATTTTTATATTGCATAAAGGCCAACAGTCTGATTATAACTTTAATAAGAAAATATTACTGTTGAGTAATTTGCGAGTCCGTATGAAATAATTTATAAGTGGAGCACATTCAAGATGACGTCTCACCAGTCAACGGTTAAATTGAGTCAATGAATTTTGCGATCGAGTATTATCTTCCTGGTTTTGTGTTAGGAAGACGTTTCAGTTTCGACGAGCAAACCGTTCTTGCGTGCGGCTGATACCGTGTCCGACCATTGCTCGCCTTTTCTACTTACAATGAACGCGGAGATACGGCAGTGCCTGCTCCACGTCCTATTCTCCTCGAATTATCAGTTTATCATAGAAGCATGCGAGCGGCAATTTTTCTAAATACGAATAAGCGATGCAATTTGTTGCGAATGATCATATTCAAGTTTAATCTATGGAATCCAAGATCACGCGAAAATCGTTTCAATAACCACGTTCAATGCATTTAAACGTCAGCTATAATGTGCTAAAGAAAAACGTACGTTTACAGCGTGTGCAGACCTTTGATGTTCTATTTAATACTAAACCTACCACAGCCGGTCAGTTGACCGGTTTTATATTTTTCATTTTACGATTATTGAAATAATGAAGTTGCTTACGTGGAAATTGATTCGATAAAATTTTGTATCCGAGTACATGTTTAGATAAAAATTGCACGAAATCTAAATAAATAGAGCCTTGTCATTTTCATAAGGTAAAACATTTTAATCGCTTTTAGTGCTTGGTAGGTTTAGCGTTAATTTCTCATTATTCGATGATTAACTGTTTCGACTAGTGCCGTTGCCGTATAGAATGTAGACTCATATCTAAGTGGCTACCTTCGGGTAGATCCTAAACCCTATCTTGTACAGGAACGCTGATTGTTCCCCAACAGTCGCGACTATGCGTAGTATAATTACCTCTCGGCTGAATCGCGTGTTTGGTAATTTGCGTCCGTTCCGATTCCCTTTGGCGAAAGCGAGAGGACCGTATACGGTTACAGGGATCAACCAAAGGGTCGCACTTGAAACGTAGAACGGGGGAAACTTGGAAATTGGAAATTCTCACATCGCCGTGGACCCGGTATTATTGGGTTTCGCGTCATTTGCGGCTTCAGAACGGAGGACGTTACAAATTGAGTTGTCCGGCGTAATTCCCGACGCGGCAGGGCCGAAAAAGCCCGCTAAATGTCTGCGGAACGACGGAACAAAAGCAACCCCCGCTGCCTTTCGGGGCCAGATTAATGTTATTATTCCATTACTTTCGTCGCCGTGGCGACTCGTTCCCGTGGAAACTGCCTTTCGGTTCACCGGCCGATTTCCCCGCTGGTTTTCTTTGTGCGCCGGCGCGAACGATTATAACTCCGCTTAATGGGCTCCCCGCGTCGAATTATTTCGAGCGCGCGGCTATGTTTTCTTCTTTTTTCGCAAAACCGTTAATACAACCGTCCGTACAAATAATTCGGAAACATCGGTTTAATTGTCTTGACCTCGTGTCGCGCGACTACGTTGATTGCGCACTGACGAATTCGTTAGAGCCGACGAATAAATGCGTTCCTTTCTTCAGAAGTCGCGGCAGTTTGTCGAAACGCTTTGATTGTACCAGCCAGGGTTTGTTAAGGTTTGTAAGTTCCTCTTTTATGGACATTTTCGAACGAAAATTTCACTGTTTCCAGACATTTTCTCCGTAACCATTTGCAGCGGAAGCTATTTCAAGGGTTTTCTACTGCTCATAAAATTGATCAGATAGGGAGGGATCCTCGAGAGGGTCGGGAATCCGAATTCGCTTCTGTCAAAGACAAAGTTCTACTCTGTGCCGATTTTTCTCGTTTTTTTATGAAATAATACGAGCGCAAACGGTCCGTGGAAGAAGGTTACTCACTTTGAGGGTATAGTGTGCATTATCCCTCTCCAATAATCGCGCTTCGTCGATCCCCTTACGTCATCTCCACCGCATTATGGGGCTTTCATTCAATCTCGTTCCTTCGTCGCTATTTTTCTTTTCCTCTGTCATCGAGACGGAGACGAGAAGCCAGTAAAACGATCGCTGGATCCTATCCGTGGGACGTGTTGCAATTATACCGCGTAGTTCTCTCACCGTAGATTATTCCAGAGCTTTCGGGTGAGAAACGTTCACCCTGTAGAACATGAAATTTTCAACGATGGTGTCACAGGAAACCGAAGAAGAGTTTCTTCTTTAAACCTTTCTTATTTCGTCGATATCCTTTTTCTATTATTTCGACACTCCAACGGAGCAACGCTAACCAATAATGTTCCATGTGTGTTTCAGAATAGCGGAGTAAAAGAATCGCTCGGAGACGGTCCAGAATCGAAGCCGAGTGCACATGCAGCGACAAGGAATTGATCGATATCTCAATACTCCGAACAAACCGTAGAACCAACCCCCTTGACCTGCTGCGCCAACGAGGTTCATCCACCTAGCCGCCGCTCTAACGCACAGCTGAATCTTCAAAACCAGTGTTCGTTCGGGGAGATATCTCGCTGATGCTTCCCTCAAACTCAGCGGCTCGAGTGGATCGGCGCTCGTGTATCGTCGCGGGTAGACCGAGTGCTGAGGCTGCAGGGTCCGAGGACTTCAGGAACGCAGGCGCCCGAGGATGGAACTGAGAGTCCTGCGGATCATCAGCGCGTTACCGGGGAATTTGTCCGAGTTCACGGCGAATCCTAGCAGCAGCAGCAGCTTGTATCAAGGTGGCTTGCCGTGGGTTCCGAAGCAGGTGGGCGAAGTGGAGCAACGCGGAAAGGAGAACGGTGAGAACCAGGCGAGGACATTCGAGCGTCAGGCTGCGAAAGTTGCGAGAAGAGAGGACAAGATAGAGCGTTCGAGGTTCGAGAAAGATTCACAGGTTCTCCAAGTGAGAGAAGAGACTCGCCGGGGTGAATCGCTGTTGGAGGATCGGGATCGTGAAGAGCCAGAGAGAGGGGAAGAGAGAGGAGAGAGGGAAAAGGGTCGTCCCTTAGCAGGAGGGCCCCACAGATGCGGGGCCCGGAGGGGCAAGTCCGCGGCGGCGTGACGCGATGCGGACGTCCTCCTCCTCGCCTGCGAGGAAGAGGAAGAGGAAAGACCTCTCGCCTCTTGATCTCACCTGCGGAAGCTTGTCTGACCTGGACCGTAACTCCAGTGGACCTGTCGTGCACGATGCTGACCAGCGTCGGTGCTTTTTGTGGGGGTGTGCTCGAAGAGCTTGTTCGAAGCCGGGTGACGTTGTCCTCGAGAACGAGAAAGCGTCGTTCGGGTTTCGCGAAAGAGGACTGCAACGTCGTAGGTGCGTCGGAGGGGAATCCAGGCAACGGGACAGCTCGAAAAAGTGTCTGGCCAAGGTCCTCGTGTTCCTCGCGATTCTGTGCGGACTTTACTGCCACGGGAGGGCGGAGGCGCTCGCCGGAAGCCAGAAGTACAGCACCAGAACGGTCCGGACCAGGTACGGCATACTGCGCGGCGTCGAAGCCAGGTCGGCGACGTCCGTTGAGACTTATTACGGTGTCCCATACGCGACGCCGCCCGTCGGCGCTCTACGGTATATGCCGCCGGTCACGCCGACACCATGGCGAGGCACCAAACTGGCGGACACCATGCCGCCAGCCTGCCCCCAGAAACCACCGGAGCCGGACGCCACTCTGCCGAGGAACAGACGCGCCTACCTCGAGAGGCTAGCCCCGATGCTGGCCAACCAGAGTGAAGACTGCCTGTATTTGAACCTCTACGTGCCGAAACCTCCTCATGGTGAGTTGTTCTTTTTCGGGATTTATTTCTATGATCTTCGTCATCGAATTTCTTGGAAGAATTGTTGGATGATATCGGGGATTGGCTTTCTTTGAAAAATTGGTCGGGTCATGTCTGGAGTTGATTTTCTTCGAGTGAACTAGCGAAGACGCCTAGATATGGACAATGTTGACTAGGTCATCGACTGCCATGCCCAATCTGATTAGAGTCAGTGTCCGCAATATGTTTTTCACGACTAATGCCTAATACGGCCACTGACCACAATGCCTCTTCCTATCACAGTCTGTTCTTATCTAATTTTGAGCGTTGCTTTCATCCTTTTAATGCGGACGATGGTTAAAAAAGAATCTATGTGTCAAATATTTTTCTGCGAACTATCTTTCGCAGGAGTTTCGTCACAATCAACCTGAGTAATTTGAATATGCGCCCTTGTAAGATAAGTTTATAGAATCACTTGATAAAATGTTTCTCACACATAGTAGAACCCCGCCTCTGTTATTCCATTGTTTATATTTAACACATTCCAGCCTGTTGACGTAACTGTTGCGTCATTTAGTATCGCTACCCAGTAGACGGGAATGCAACGTCATGAACTCAGACGAGATTTAGTCGTCAGTTCTCGGCTTGCAACAAAGATTACTTTGTTAGTGATTCCTACTGCATAATAAGGGTTCGCTTCTACAAACGCAATAATACGCTTACCTTATTCTAAGAACTGTTCAGTTATTGCCGCTTTTACCGTTATAAGAAAAAGCATTAATAGCGATTTCCAAGCGTACCGTTGTAATTCCTAAGTACAAATTAACAGACACTAGAAGCGAATGAAAAATGCATACACCCGCGGACCAATTCGCTCGAAACTTTGCAAACATACTGCTAATATGGAAAGTTTGAAGGAAATCGGTCTTTAGTAGCTTCGGATGTATTTTGAATAAGCTGCCGCGGTAAAGCTCGCTGGCATATAGGAGTTTATGGCGTATGTAGTCGGCGGATAATCAGGTTTGAACGCACGATTGCGAACAAGGCTTGTCGCTTTCGCCTAATTTATGATTTCCGTTACCTTGTGTTCCCAACTGTCGTAGGCGAACCGCTAAAAAAAGTTCTAATATATCGTTTCGAACGAGATCATGGGAAACGCGAAAACCCTTGAGACACGAAGCGAAACGAGGTATTGTTGAATTGCAAATTTTGAGACGGTGTACGCATCTTTTCGCTATTGAATATTTCATCAATATGCTAACGAAGTGTACGCAAGTAAAGCAGCAATATTATTTTTGGAGGCACTCGCGCGAAGATTGATTAAATCGTGCTTTCTCAATCCATTTTCACGCACAACTCTCTTTCCGAAGTTCCTGGAAACTGTAAGAGGAAGCAACAATTAGCTCGCATAAAAAATTTTAACTCGACTAATATTTTATTCGACGTTTCCATATAAATAGAATATTAAAAAGATTACGCACAGTTATGTATAATACGGTACGGTGGCCTATTAGCGTAAAAAAAAAATAATATGAAATTCAGTGTCCAATCTATTTATCCCATACAAGAGACATTGGATAAACTATCATTCGAAATTTTCATGGTATGTGTACAGGTTCGGTGTTTACTGTATCTCTATTGGACAAAGTTCCATTGAAAATAAATAATTAGGATTGAATGGAACGGCTGCAGATTGAAATTTTGATCTTGTTGGGAGATCTATCGATTATGCTTCGATGGAGGCTCTATTGAAAACACGTAATTAGGATCAGTTAATAAAACAGCCGGAGAGCGAACTGTTGATCTTTTCGGTAAACTATCGATTCAATAGCAGCTTCGACAACAAAGTAATTTCGAAACAACGGGGTTCGGCAACCACCGAGCGATTTACCACTTTTCCCCGCGCTTCGAGGTGAGTGTTAATGCCGTGCGAACAAGAGGTTAACGCAGAAACATTTATCAGCGATAAACTTGCACGGTAAATAGCGGATACACGGTTCCCGGTTTGCACAATGTAGCACGGTGGCCGAAGTGCCTCTTCGCACGCGAGTCGTGAGGCGGAATTTTATGAATAAGAGATCGCTCTTCGGTGCGGCGTGTTGGGATTAGGATTCCTTTCGTGTTGATCGCGTGTCGTTCAACCTGACGAACGGAACGACTCGTCAAAACCGAACCGACCACTGGCATTAGGAGTCTCGCAGATGTCAACATTTAGTTTCGCGATTCGGACACCGCACCGCTCCGGTCGGTCCGAGGGGAAAAAAAATCTCGTTCCATCGCACAGTGGATTTGCGAAATTGGACGGACCGACGTTCAATTTGACACGGAGATTAGAGGAAAATGGAAAACGAGACGGAACGAGGTAACGGGAATTGCTCTCGACAAAACGCTGGCTGATTCTAGCTTCTGTTTGTGTTCGCGCGGAAGTTGATTCTTCTGCTCTTAAACATAATTTAACGGGGCGGATTCAATCCCGCTTGGAAAACAATCTGTTCCCTATCCAAACTATTTCGAACTTTCTAATCTGTTCGACCAAATAAACAGTCCCGAGATTGAAAATTTACGTGACTGCTTCAGCTTCTTGTCGGATAATGTCGGAATCGTAAATACTTGAACCAAGATTTGTTAAGTATTAACGTTATTCGTTCGTCTTGAGTTCTGATAAAATTCTGACGTCAAAGGGTTCGAGCATTGAATTAAACGCAGACGCACGGTAAATATAAATTTTGGAAAAACGTTCTTGTTATTTTGTAGAAAGTGTAACACCGATATTTAGAGCATAGTAGATTTATTGCAAATGCCGATTAATTTCCAATGGAATTGTCCGATGTTTGCGTTCGACGATCTCACGCTCGACTACGCGCGCCGCGCCGGCCACCGAGTTTTATAATATTATGCACGCGATCCGAATAACATGGGCGAGTTCACTGGTCGAGGAAAACCTCGCGGGATTATTTTGCACGGCCGATTGAAATCGATACGCTGGAAATATGTTTAATCGGTTCGCTGTTCGCCGGTGCGGGCGCATCAATGATACCACGGTGGTAAGCAAATTTTTCAATCAGCGGCCCTGTTCGAGACACCGAATTTTTTGCATAGTCGGCCGAAAGCGCTTCCGCTGCCAATCAAGTGCTTTCGGCAAGGTGCCCGCCGATGGAAATTGCACTGCTGGCGGTTCCATTCTCCCCGGTTTTTCATTCTTATGCCCAAAACGATAGAGAAATTGTGATTCTTTTCATACACTATCCTGCAGTTCGTTGCCCCGGAAATCTATTCGCAATGTTTACTCTATCCAGAAAAAATTGCTAAAGACAGCTTCAATGTTTCAGTTTGAAATAATGCCTTTTGCAACTCCTATGATACGCAATAGATATTTGCTTTTTGATTTCATATGAATCGATTGTTTTTCATTATTTTTGATTTGTTGATACGTCGTCGGCCATATATCGCGCGACGTCTTAAAGACGTCATTTATACATCCATTTTAGGTCTGAACGTCTTACGTCCTGAATATACGTCTTTAAGACGTCTTTCTGGAGACGCCGTTTGAACTGTCTGAAACAAGACGTCTTGAAGATGCAGATTTCACATGGAAGTTCTAGATTTTTATAGTACCGATATACTGTCATAAGTATCGTTTATGCATTTTTTCAGATTTTTTTTTCGATTTTTTTGGCGTTTACTGCACAAAAAACTAAACTAACCTTGAAATTGTTATGTTTTATTTATTCTATAAGTCTCTTAGGCACTGATAAATCTTGAACATCTCAAAGGAAAAATTTAAAAATGAAATCAACTTGATTAGTACTTCTACTGCGTCACTTAATGAAAGTATTAACCATATTATCATCAGCCCGGTTGGGTCAGCGCGTTAAGTATTGGACTGTGGACATGTTTATACTAGGTTCGCGCTTGGCATAAGTCTACTTTTCTTTATCTGATCAAATACATCTTTTGGACGTACCGTTTCCGAATAAAAGACGTTCAGGAGACGTTCGAAAGCCGTTAGAGACTGGTGCTATCTGGGCGTAGTGGATCATATTCGATAAAATTCGACTTCTTCGTACAATGATCATCTAAAGATGTCTAGTCCGAATTAAATATTAGTAGTTGTTACAGAAGATGTTCGCGGACATTCATACAATATCTCAGTGTTTTCCATCTGAATTTTCGCATTCGAAGCATTCGTTTTTCCAGTAGGACGTCTCAGTGCCCGATTTCGTCGGGTAAACCAGTACGAACGAGGTTCGATCAGCTCGGGATCTAGACAAAACGTTCACGAGGATCGGGAAAGGGGTTTGCGGGGGCTATCAGAAATATATTTGGTGGCAAGGTCTCCCAGCACCGATTGTCGAGCTCTTGATTTCCACCCGCTGTCTCGCCGTCTCGTCGGTTTCTTTTCTTTCTCTCTCTCTCTCTCTCTCTCTCTTCCTCTGTCTCTCCCATTTATGCGTTCTGATTCCCTCGTATTCGAGGGACGACGGGAACGTTGGTGGTACGCTTGAGTGAAAAGAGGATCGAGTGAATGAAAGAAAACGGAAGAAAGGAGAGGCACGCCTCCCACAAAAGAATGCCATCGATCGGCCCGTCGTCGCGTCGCGACGTTTTTCTGATTGCGAGCCAAGTGAAACGAGGAGACCGCACGAAAATCTAGACATCCAGACTGTGCTCGCATGATGGGACACTTTGCATATTTCCACCGTTCGAATGATGAAAATGCACGCTTTTTAGGCCGGTGAGACTTCGGCATAACCCTCTCGGCCCTGATAAAACATGTACACCAGGGTGGTCCTTATTTTTCGACTATGAAATTTTGGGTACGCCAATATGTTGCATTTCATGAAAAAATGATGTATCCAAAATTTTAGGTCAATCGGACGTCGGGAAGACGCGGTACATCGAGCGGGAAGTCTTGAAATAGAAGTAACTGCGCGCTAAATGCGAACAGTACGCTGAAAATTAAAGTGAAATATTTTATGCCTACAAAAATATCATAATTCCTTGCATGCATTCAAGCACAAGTTTACTTTGTAAGATCATTTCACATTAATAGCCCCATCTAATTTCTGTCTGCCATCCTTCCGCTAACAAGTTCGTTTTCGCGAAGCGTAATACCGGTAAGAACAACGCGTTGCAATTGGAGTAATAACTCGCCCACCCCAAATCAGATAGATGGCGAAGACTATACAATATTCTTTAAAAATATTCTTATTTAGAGATCAATTATCATTATTAACAAATTAAGAACCTGCGACCTGGTCCTCGGTCCGCAAGCTTCGTAAATCCTTGATACTGTCGGATAACGTCTCCTCAGGACAAACACCGTTTTTAGATTGGCAAAACCGGAATAATTCCGTGGACGCGTACGTTAGCCGATCGGCTACCACCAGACGACGGCCGGCGGCCCTCTCATTTTTCCGAAAAATTTACGTTCGCAACTAATCGTGGGTCGTCTGCGGATCTCTGTCCGCAACTAACTGTGGACCGTCCATCCTAACCCGGACATCGTGACGTAGGTGGCATAAAAACACTGGTATATTTCCTCTGTTAAATTTCGATATTTCACGATGCATACGTAATATTCACATATTACATATGTATATGTAATATTCACCACATCCAGCTAAAAATATCATACTCTGATACTCTACTTTTTAAATAGATAAGAATACAACTAATAAATTGGTATTTTCAATAAAATACGTAAAATTCAACATATACATATATTTACAAAAATAAGATTATTAGTTAATTGTTACATTTAATTATACTTTTACATTTCGGTACTGTTATAATAAATATTTTTACACAAGAAGAATATTTAGTCAAAATGTTCGTCGCAACTTCAACGCCAATGTGTCACATTTTCCCCTTATACGACGTAGAATACTTTTAGGGGGTAGTGTGAAAAAAAATCTCGCAAAAAAATTTTCAACAGGTACAGCTAGGGACCACCCTAATGTATACTATACACGTTATTATGTATCCAGACATTTAGCGAATTCATAGTAATTAAAAAGTCGAAATTATATCTTCAGTAAACGTTCTTAATAGTGTACTTCTTTTAGACGTGTTCGATTCGCTGTCAAGAAGGAGGATTTGTGAATAATTTGAAATATATCTACAATCTGGTAGGTCGTTTACCCGAAGAGGATATTACTCGATCATTTCGGAACCACAGAACGTGATTTCACAAAAATCCCGGAAGCATAATGCGTTTTATGGTTCCAGGACGCCTGTAACGTCCGCGCGCATCTCCCCGATGGGAATTTTAAAAAATCTCCCGCTGATTTACAATTTGCCCGGTTCGAAACGGGGCCAGAGTTCATAAATCTCTATTTTATTACTGTTTGAAAATCGGAATAGCGCATTATTCGTGCGAAATGAAATTGGCCGAGGTCCAATATTTGGTCGTGCTGCAGTCGCGCAGCGCCGGTTAAGGTGAAAAGGAAAACGAGCGTGATATCGCGGAAAAATAATGCATATTTCGCGGGCCGCAGGGGAGCCGAAATAACGCATTATCAGGTTCCGTTGAAGAAAGGATCTTTGGTGTGTAGGGTCGATCGTGGGGATTTATTCGGCGAATGCGCAAGCGAATTCGACGTGTCGTTTTATGCGGACGGTGGTGATTTTTTAAAAGTTTCAATGACGGCCACGTTGAAACTTTTCATATTATCGCAAACGCTTTCAGCGGACGTTGGAAATAACGGCGCGCAGTCGAGATAAAAAAAAAGTGCATATGCAATTCGGACGTATTTTCATGATCAATCTCGGAAACGGAATTGAACGTACCGACACGGTGAAGAATGTTTATAAACGTTTAGCGTTTCATTGATTCGAGATCGTTAGATTCGAACGTTTTCACGTGCGAAACGAAGCGCATTCGAGGCAACGACGTCGGATCGGCACGTCCGTCGCAATCTCCAGCTCTTTTCATTGCATACGATCTTACCTGCTCGCGTTACCGATGCACCGGAGCGTCTTGCAGCGATGCAACTGCCGCACTGCAGACTATGCACGACCCACACGTGCGACTCGATGGCGGAAGTCTCGTTTGTCGAAGCGGAAACACTGCTGTTGGGGCAGAAATAAATTTGATTATCTTTCGAAATATTCATTCGTTCAAAAATCGTTCGTCCTTCGCTCCTGGAAGCACTTTGCGTTTGTTTTAACAACGTTGCGACAAAATTGCGTGTGTTTTGACGCTGTTTACATTACTCTTAAAAAATTAATACATAAAGAAATTTAATAATTTAGGTAAATAGAAGATACTTATAGTCGCCAATTTTATAATTGATTGGCAGCTATGAAAAGAAGATACTGAGTATTACAAGTGATTGATTATTTCAAATTGATCAACGCGAGGGCGGTTTAGGAAATGATCTCGGAAAATATTATTTTTTATTTGAAATCGTATTTTATCCAGCAGAGATCCTCCACCAGGTCGTCTGGGCGTAAGAGGCTTACCCCATTCCCCGTCCCCCATGTCCCGTGTCCGGTTTTCCCCGATATAGCTATGGAAAAACCAGTCAGCTGGAGAGATTCCGGTCCGCGTTTCCGCCCGAGATGGTTTCCTTCCTCCTTTCGTCTGGCATTCGCGACCGAGACGGGGGATATTTAAATGAGATTCCACTCGGCGAAACGTATTTGACTTAATGCTCGCGGAGATCTTCTCTTTTTGCACGGCTGGAACAGCCGTGACACCGTGGTAAATGGTTTTCGGAACGCGATTTAATGACGATAATTAACGCCGACGTTTCTCGCCTATTGTTGACCACGCCTGTTGCCCGATTCTAATTACTTTCGGGGAGACGCGCTCGTCGAGACGCTCCTGCACGTTGTAACCATTTTTTTTTTGTTTCATTTCGACTCGGAATGGACCACTTGTAGGCGCAATTAAACGCGTAGAACGTGGTAGAATGCGAAATGACGTAACATTTTTGCAAATGATTTACGAACCACTCTAGTCCCTACATTAGATTGTAAAAGAAATATGCTCGGTCGCAAGTGCGAACATCTGCTGAATAAAAATTCCTTTATTCGACGGTGTGGTACGATAAAAATTACTTATTAACGTTTAGCGCTCGGTGCAAACGCATCTGACATTGTAGAATACGTTTGTGTTGTTCGTGTCTCAGGTGTTTCTCCCCGAAACAAATTACGCTGGCTTCTAAATTCGATGACGACCGCTCGCAGGTGCAATCAGAACCACGCGAAATCTGGTGGAACCCAAGCCAAACAATTCTAAATTAACATACCAACTGTTTCGTTCTCGAAGACAGACCCAATTTCGTACCTAACATTGTTTGACGACCGTTTGCAGCTGCAGCTAGACGCGTCCCAAACATGCCGGAACACGTCCTAAACAATTACAAATTAACACCGCCAACAGCCGCGTCTAAAGGTACACCAAGTCGTGTTCTAAATACGAGATGATGACCACTAGGAGTAGCACTCTAATGCGCGTCAAACGCAGAATCAATACCGAAACTGTTTCGAAACCTGGATGTCTGGATGATCCGCACGGGTACCATCGGGGGTTATCCATTATCAAATGCGTGTCATCCCTAAAGTTGACTGTTTTGCGATCAGGGGGGGGGGGGGGGGGGGTGGTGGACAATCATAGGGAACCGATAGCGTGACCGCGGCACGGTTCGAGCCGTTCACTTTTCCATTTGTTATGGAACGATTCATAGAAACCGCGGTAACGAGCAGAGAAGCAGGCTCGGCGGCAAGGGCATTAATCGACACGGTCGAACGCATTACCGCTAATGTCGCGGATTACGTAATTTCCCATGTCCCTGTGGCAATGTGTTAATCGCTTTGGCGGACGAGATATTCAATATTTCATGAAAATCACTGTGACGCGTAATGCACCGCGTTTCGGTTTCCGGCGCGATCATGCACGCGATATTCGGCCGAGGCTGTTTGCGGCTCGCCGAGATCTTTCATCGTTACCGAAACGATTATTCGTGTTCCGCGAGACGGAAAAGCGACGGAAATAAGGAGGTCTGTTCGAGTGGCTCAGCAATTTCGTTGGTAGCGAGAACGGCTGTGCACCGTGGCGGGGATAGACGGGGTACGTCAGGGCAGCCGCTGATGTGTTCTAATTGAACGTCCTAATTAAATCATCCTCGTGGATTGGGTTCACGGCCCGTGTTCCTCGGAATTAGGTAAAGAGGATTTCGAAGTGTAAGTAGAACGTGTCAGCGCTAAAACGTCGTCAATTTATTACCTTTCCTTTACGGTGGATGGCTTCCGTGTTGATGCAACGCTGCGCTCTCGTTCTTACCTGCTAAGAAAAATTAGATTAGGCTTTATCCTCTTTATCCCGTCACGCTACTCGATCGTGACTGCCAAATTTCTTGATGCAACTTTCAAAAAGAAAATACGATTGAAATGTTTTTGTACTAACAGGACTATACTTGTAGTCTTCTAAACAACAGGATTTGTCTGCTCCAATACTGGCGTGAGAAATCGTACCTATAAGCACAGTAGTAAAATATCTGACACAATTTGAAAACAATTTGAAAAAGAAATGGAGCATATGGTGTTAGACTTGTACGAACAAAATTGTGCTAACAAAGCGTCTGGTCGCGTGAAACATCGATCCCTGAGTTATTAGCATGTCGATGCTCGAGGTCGATAAAACGGTGCGAACGAAACGATCATAAATAGGAGAAGTTGGAGATCATGAGTCCACTTTACGTAAAAGCATCGATAAAAGTTACTGCGATTGCTGAGACTCCCTCTTTCTCCCTCAAATATTTTTATAATCCCATTTCTTGTCAACCAGGCTACGCGAGCAGCGATATAAATTCATAAATTCCAGCGACGCTCGAACTCTAGTGGCTACTTTCGAATGATACCCAGAAACCATAACCGTCTATCACCGCGTGCACTTATGCGCGCAATGTATCATACGTGACGCAGCTATCTCGGAACTTTTCATTGTCCATTGCTCTGGCTGACTTCGTTTCCGTGGGGTACGCCGCTACCGATAAAAGTTAGTGGAAACGCGAGCGCAATAATGGCGTAGATAAACTGCTCGCAAATAATACCGGCAGCGTTAATAAATAATGCGGAGCGTCGGTGGCGCGAGCGGATTGCACTACGACCGTTAAGG
The DNA here is from genome assembly GCA_028454225.1 of Lasioglossum leucozonium. NCBI lineage: Eukaryota > Metazoa > Arthropoda > Insecta > Hymenoptera > Halictidae > Lasioglossum > Lasioglossum leucozonium. The sequence goes on from CM052215.1 coordinate 4,575,776, forward strand.
CCGCCATTTCTGGATGGTAGTGTTATTGCCCAGCGTTTAGATAGTTCGAATTTACGAAGCTGTAGCTGCACTCTATTCCTCGACAAAAATTTAAGTAATTGATGCTTCGAATTATCCCCCAATAACTGACCAATTCCTAAATTTCATGTCGCATTCTTCTTGTTATGCATTGTTTCTGTTGGTTTATTTTTGCCAGCTCATTCTGCGCGGCATCATTTAGAACGATTTTACTATTTAGAATACGTTCGGTACCGAATCCATCGTTCATAAAGTTTATTATGAAGATTTTTATTATTATAACTTAAAGTTTATTCAGTTTTGTTATAAATGTATAAAATCCGAAGTCTGACAGAAACCACGAACTCGATAAAAACTGACATCTTGCAGCAAGAAAATGCAATAGACAGACAAAATCGATCGAACTTGATTAAAAATGCAGTAAAATCGCGATCTACAGTGAGTGTAAAAAATATTTGTACAGTTTTTCACATCGAATAACTTTTTTAAAATTGGACCGAACGATTTGAGTTTCTTCGAGATGTTAAAAGGATTAGTTTGCTAGCTAATGTATTCTTAAAAATTGTTATTGCTTGCATTTGCGAAGGAAAAAGTAAAGGTCGCGATTATTGAATTCTTTATCTGTGACCGTAATGAATAATGTAGCGCATGTAAACAATAGGATCGACTTTACTTTACTTTTTACTCATTGACCAAAAAATTTTTCTAGTCTCGTCCCTCGGAATTGTGACAAGTGTTGAGAAAATAATCTGGAGAAAATTTGGGGCCGATTGGATCGTGGGAACTCGACGCGCATCAAATTTAAAAATATGAAAATTTGAAAATTTGAATATTTCAAATTTCAAATTTGATGCGCGTTGGGTTCCCACGATTTAACCGGCCCCAAATTTTTCCAGATTATTTGTGCTCCCTTAGATCGTGGGGCTCTGAGGTAGCTAGATCGTGACGTTACTGTAGTTAATGTTTCATTGTTTTATAAAATAATAAAGGTGCAACTAGATGAAACGTACGTACCTTTATGATTTTATGTACGGAGTTGCATCTGTCTAAATAATTTCGTCGGAAGAGCACCATCCCCAGTTTCTCAGTGTTTCCTCTTCTGCTATAGTTATCTCGAGCGGCTGTATTCTAGAGCGCGGGCTTATCGTTGGGAAATCTTGCACGGACGCGGGGCCAATTATGCGATTCGAGATAACAATGGGAACAAGCGGCGATTTGTAGGAACACGCGCGCGAGACGATGCCCGTTCGTAAAACTGCAGTAAGACCGCCGTAACAAGACAACAATCGTGACGATTATTATGAAGATCGTTTGGCATGGCTCGCCTAATCCTTGGGGCATTATTTGGCATCAGTAAGCGTGCCGCAGTTTCAGCTTCGGGAAGTTAGTTCACTGAAGTTTCGGTCACTGGAGAATTAACTTTTTGCCGTCTCCGGATTACCATTTCTCCGTTGCGCTTCGCGATGCGCTTCCAGATATCCGGTATCTGTTTCGTGAAAACAAAATTAACACGACTCCGCGCTGCGTCCAATTCGAAATCCACGGGAATGAACACAGTTTTTTTTGTTAAGACCGTAACGCATGGTTGTCGGGGAATTTATGACATTGTTTTACTTCTTTCGCAAAGGTGTACATGTGAATATATGAATACATATTGCTTTATTTTGGAAATTTGTTAATTCTAAAACTGCTATACCCTTTACAACAAACCGTTCACGTGCACTTTTATCGATGTTCGAGTTACATTCGTAAATTTTCGAACGCAGAATGAACGAAAATTGAGTTTGATACAAGCGATTGAATATGTCCGTGAAGTTGTTTCAAGTAATAGGCAGTTTACCGACGTTCTACAATTGGAAGTACCAGAGCAAGAAGAATAAAATATTGTAACTGTGAAGCGTGATACTAAAGCTTTATGTCACTGTAAAAATTCGCTGGCATAACTGCGCCGATCAGTCGTCAGATTTCCATTTTATTCGGTCCTATTTCCAGTCCCATCGGAATGTCACAGCCGTTAAACGTAAATGGCTGGAATTGAAAGGGTTAATTCGCAGTTATGATTCATGGGATCAGTCTACCATAAACCGACTTCATATTCGAGACGGTTGGCAAGAGATAATGTTGGATTCTGAAGGTAGGAGTAAGGCCACGTGACGGATCGTATTCGGTGCAAGGCAGTAGGGAGTTGCTGGGAGTGCATTAACAGCTTTCAGGATGCATTCGTCATTTTACGCTGGAATAGTTTTCGTTGTTTGATGGGGGTGGGACGTCTACGCGATTTATCTGCGCTAATCCATCTTCAAAAATAACGGTTTATACGATTTATTGCAATTTTGATTTGTTCTCGGAAGAAGTATAAGAAAAGTTGCTCTTCTGCACTCTGCAACTTCTTGATCGCTAGTGTTTAAATCTTAATATATTTCAGTGTCGGAAATTGTCAAATTCACTTGTCAAGAAGATAGCTGAAATTTAATAAAATAATGAAACTTCAGTGAGTCAACTATCCCTTCAAAATAAACTTTTTAATTAAATATTATTATACACGGAGCAATAGTGGCCATAGTTTTGGAAAGCAGGCTGCATGCCGACTGCAAGGTTCTCGGTTATTAAATTGCATTATTGAAAACGGGAATTAGGTTGTTTTACTTCGAAGCACTATGGCCGTAGCAATGTTTCAAGCATGTCCACGCGGACGGACGTAGCCCACGTCCACGTGTACGTGGCAAAGGGCACATTATCGCAAAAAGTTGGCTGGAAACGAGTAATTAAAAGTGATAACGCTTTGTGCGCGCCGCCCCGTGGTCCAAATAACGTCCTTTTTATTACGAGGAATTAACTGACGGCGGGGCGTCGTTGTAGTCCGGCAAAGTGAAACCGCGGTGCATTTGAGCTTTATTCGTTTATTGCGAAAAGGCGAGAGCGCAGATGTCTGAACATTTCCAAATTAAGGGAGTGACCGTCACGGTGTTACAGCGTTTCCAAAACTTTCCGATTCGCTAGCGACAAACAAGCACGCACCTTTTTGCCTTTAACGAACGAAACTGTCGTCGTCGAAAATCCAGAAGCAATTATTAAAAATTTGCGATATGATTTGATTGATGTATTACAAATAAAGCGTACTCACTAAGGAGGACCTCATTTTTCGACTATGAACTTTTGTTCCATTTCATGAAAAAATCATAGTCCACCCCAGTACACACCCTTGATAACTATATATCAAGTTGCGAATGTAATGGCTTCCATTTTGTATGAATTAGTGGGATATTTCTCGTCGCAAAGTGAAGATTGTGTAAGATCGTGGCATGAAAATGTTTTTTGTAAAGGCATTTTTACGTAATCGTAGTCGAATGTTAAATTCTTACTTGTAAGTCACCTGCACCCTGTTTTTCTCTGGGCACGATTGTCTTTTGTTATCACGTGGCGTAGAATTTTTAATTGAATTCCGTATCTACGGTGGAAAAAGGGCAGCTGCAGGGCAGGTATGCGAGTCACGGCAATTTTCTTGAGCTAATTTTTGCTTGGCGCGAGAAACAGAGGCGACGCTTTGCGAGCGTTATTACTGTAACTGGCCTATTATTAAGTGGAGAGTTTTCGTATATTCGAGGGGAGCGGGGTAATTAGCCGGGATCGCGAAAGCTCTTCTCGTTAAGAGGAGATTCTCGTTTCAAAAGTTTCAAAGAATCAATTTTGTAAAACTACGAAACTATAGAAACTTCACGAAAATAATGAGTTTCTAAATTGGCGTGCCGCGTGGCTCAGAAACTAATCGATCGGTGAAGCCGAAAATTGCACACTGGAAAATAAATAAATAAATGAAACGACAAAAGAAAAATATTATTTTGTGCTTCCAGAATGTCTGAATAAAAATCGCATTTTTTACAGCTGTGAAATAAAAAAATGGTCCACAGTTTAATTTTTTAGCTACCTTCAAGATTTTTTTGCATATAATATTTGTTATTGTTTGAAGTACATAATACATATTTTTTCGAACAAAAATGCACGCGCTTCAGGGGAGCGCAATTTAAATAAATCGATCTCCTCGAAGTTCTAGACCGGGACATCGCCTTAAATTCTTGCAGACCGATACGAATCGAGTTTCTTTCGAGATGTATCGAAGATTAAAATTGTTCGACTTGGAGTTGCATCGACGTGTCCCGGAGGTCAAACAAATCGCGGGAGTGCCGCAACCGCGGAATAAATTACCGACTTCGAGCGCAATTCTCTTCTAAGTATAGTCTGCTCTGGTACTTTTATCCGCGAGAATCCTTGTCAAACTGGGACCATAATCCCATATCTCCTGGCCGACTTTATACGACCGTAACACGACTTATAAAACACGGTGGAGCGCGCCGGCGCTTCAACTTTATCGTTTCTGGAAGTTGAGAACAGGCTTGGTGCTCATCGTGGAAGAATTGTAAAATTCCAGTCGACGGTGAATTCCTTTAATCCTGTCTGTTTTACTGCGCAGAGTAGTATAACGCACTCTAACGCGAACTCGCACATTTTGTTGGCCCAGTTTATTTTAGACGGCTGTGATTTGTATCCGCAAAGTGCGTTGAACGCATTGAAGTACCGACTCTGGTTTAGGCTGGGATATGGTACATTTGGCAACGCTGTCTCAGTCCGATGTGAAGTGAGTTGAGAATTGAGACGCGGTCTCTATACTATACTACTGCGCATACGCAGACGTTCTGTCTGTATGCGGTGTTGCCACATCGCATGTTCCGGCCTGTACCAGAGCCGGCCGTGATCGCTGTCGTAAAATCCTTCTTTACTGCATTTGGCGATTGATCATTCGAGTATCTCATTGTGATATAATATTAATTTGTAATTGTTAGATTTGCATATTTTCAAGCGAAAAAATTCTCAAATGTGGCTGAATGATGCACATTAGAAACACCGTATCAAGAAATATTCTGCAAAGTTCGCGCACCCCGAGGAAAATTTACAAAGAAACTTTTCCGTTTCGGACAGCGACCAACATTCAGTCGGAACTATCGAAGTTTCTACTGTAATCTCGCGGCGACAACACACACGGGACTATCATTAAATGGTGTCAAAGGGAGCGGATAAGAGGCAGGAGCGAATGAAAGGTCGAGCTTATCCGAAAACCGTGGAAAATTGCTGCTCTCTTCTCTCTGTTTATAATGTCGGGGCTTCAAAGCCAGCGGACAAAGAACAAAACGAAGAAAGGCGTGGGCGTTTCGAGGACCTTGAATCGTCGTGTGCCCGCCATTGCTGCTTATACTGTTCATGGAACCACGTGCGAGCATATGCTGCCGCGTTGCTTCCTCAATTCCGTAGTGCATTGCAGTCGATTATTCGATTTACGATAGAGAACCTGCAAGCACCGCGGGAGTGAGACGGCTTCGTGGAAAATCGACGGAACGCAAGACTACGCTGCTCACCGACGGGAAGAAAAAGAAGAGGACCAATGTTGTTATTTGCAACGTTATTCGATGTTTAACACTAAACTTACGAGGGATCAAATCACGCATTTTATATTTTTCATTTTACAATTTTAAATATTATGAAGTTGCTTACAAATGGAAATTGATAGGATAAATTTCTTTGTTCAAGCACATATTGCGTTAAAAAATTTTAAAAATCTAAATAAATAGAGTCTTGCCATTTTTGCAAGCTAAAACATTTTTATCGCTTTTAGTGCTCGGTAGGTTTAGTGTTAATTTGTACTTTACGGATCGAGTACCTGCAGTTTCGTTTATTTATATTGTCTCTTCGCTCCACAATATTATCTCTTTCCGGTCTTCCTCCTTTTGTTTTTACTTTTAACATCAAAGGCTCGTGATTCTGTTGCTGTCCCTAATACATTTACATAATGTATGCTCCAGGTTTATTTTGACCGAAGGTCCAACGATCGATGAAATTTACAGGCTGAAATTTACTCGTTAAAAAACTTGGTACAAAAGTGGTGAGTAGCTTGTCACGCTGCTACTTGCGCCACCTTCTTCCGCCAATAATGAAACAATAAACGACATATAACCCAGCGGTACTGTTCAAAATATTATGCAGTTTCTAAATGCTTATACTTCTACAAAACAAGCCAGAATTCTTTCCTCTGCACGCTAGGTGCAAGACAATTTTACATCTTAGTCATCTTTCATCATGCATAATTATTGTTAAATGGCAAAAAAATCCTAAAATACGCATTCCCTACTTTGGATCAAAGGTCACACTCCCGAGTTTACAATAAAATAAACTAACAATAAATTAAAGAAACTGCAAAAATATCAAATTTTTTATTTATTGTTTCAAACGACCTCTGGTAAATAAAAATATTAATAAAATATTTAATTGTTTTGCTTATTTACTAAATAGTAAATTATATACTGTCCATCCCTACGTGAAAATTATAATGAATATTAAGTATCGCAATTAAACTTCAGATTTTATGAATTTATTAGTGAAAAATTCGAATAATTGAAGAATATACTATATTCAGCGTGTTAAAATTATTCATGAAATAATTAAATGTGTATTTGCATTTATGAAGCTATTTTCCACGTTGTAAGTGCGAATAATTCCAGTGGTAAACGCCTGATTGATACGATCGAATAATTCCAGTGGTAAACGCTTGATTGATACGATCGAATAATTTTTGGCAGAGGGATGTAGCAATTAAGATCGGGGCCGATCATACGTCGCGTCCAAACGTAGCGATAAGGGAAACTTATGTCGATACGTCGCGTCGGGTTCGCTGGAAAATACGGGACATCACTCGTAAATTTCAAGACAGATAGGATCTGCGAGTCCTCGATGGAGAGTCGAAACTGTGTGGGCGGCGGCGGCGGGTAACTAGCCTACTCACCTATCTATCTGGCCTGGCACGATAGCACGACTTTGTGTCAAAATTCGCAACAGGTGGACGTCTCGTTTCGTCGGTGCTTGCTTACAGCAGCGGACCATCATTGTGGCTCGTTCGCGGACGATTGTGATTTCATGAATCGCGAACGTGCCAATGCATCCGCCGGGAAAATAACTCGGAGCAATGCGACGTAAAAATTTAACGCGATGTCCTCCGACGAACCGGCTCCCGATCCTAACGAAACTTTCCGCGGGACCGTCTTTATGGCTGTCCAGTTTCATTTTTATGAGGTCGGAGCGACCGCCGGATGGGAATTCTGCTCTAAAAGATGCTTCCTGGTTGTTCCGACGAACCGGGAGACCTGAAAACATTTATAAAGTTGGTGATTTTCTGTAATTTGTTATTAGGTGAACAAATTAATTCGCAGACTTTCGTTCAAACTCAAACATTTTCGAGAAGCTGTACTCTAGATTCATCCATTTGTGACAAAAACGAATAAGAGAAATACAAAACTGTGCGAATCACGTGGATAACATTTTTCAAGTTTTATTATTTAATTAAATCATCGCAACAGAAATGGTCGTGAATTACCAGAAATCGTCTTTCTCTAGATTGAAACTATTTAATGAATTTGGCGGAAAGAACGAAGTGACGCACGCAAAGTTTATAAATGACACAGATCAATATACGTATAGTTCGACTGAAGGCTCGGGACTGAAATATTTCGAAATTACAGTGCACGTGGGTATTGACATTCGAAACTATGTACTATTTCGACGTGCCATAGTATAGAGAAACTATTCGAATCCGAGTGATAGACCGGGAACAGTCTAATATTTTTGCGTGGGGTTTAAACATGATATGAAATGGATTTCGTGACGCGAATGGCTCTGGGAATTGAAAATATCCTCGGCCCGGCAAAATGTGAAAGGTTAGCGGTATTTTATTTCAGCTGACGTTTACCGAGTGCGCAAGATGCATCGAGGCACATTTCCCGCGATTTGTATACACGGTGTACATGCAACGATATACTCAATACGACGGCGTACACATTGCTGAATAATAGCCTTCTTGCGCCATCCATTTATAAATTGGAAGAGCAGGATAATATTTGGTTGCTCGCGGATCGCGAGCGGTAACGCGCCGGGCCCGCGGTAACGCGTTATTTGCAATTGCACCTGAGTGGTTGGCTTGCTTTTAAGTTAATTGCGGGTCCGTACTCTCTAAATTAAAGTTGTTAGTATACCTTCAAGTGAACGCTCATTAAGGGCTCAGATACTAAACGGTCACGCGATCAAATATTCTTACGTCCGGCGCGGCAGAGCGGCGAGAGGCGGGGCTCGGAAAATTCGCAATTTTCTCGCCGTTCTTTTTCGCTTCTTTTTATGAATTTAACGGATACAGAGTCAATTTGCTCGCCGACGAAATTAAACAGCGTTCTCCTTTGGCCCGATCAAACGAAAATGCTTCGAATAAATAAGCCGACGGCTGCGAATGCGTTCAGCATCGTTTTAATGGTGTTTGCGTTCGCCGTTATTATACAATATCTGATACCAGGGGATTAGCGGAGACGAACGATTCATTAAATCGTTTCCGCGATATACTCGGGATTTACGAATAAGAGATTGTTCGCCAGATCGTCCCGTTTCATTGGTGACTGATTATGAGTGTTTGATGTTTCAGGTAGTACTCCAGACTTGTTACCTGCCCTCCTCCTTATCCACGGTGATTCCTATACATGGGGTGCTGGAAACGCTTTCGACGGAACCGCGTTAGCTGCTTATGGTCGCCTTATCGTCGTTTCTATCAATTTTCGCCTCGGCGTACTGGGTAAGTCAATTTATTTGTAGTATAACATTGTTGATAGAGTATTAAGCCCAGATAGCACAAAGATGACTTAAAGACGTCTGTTGTTGGACATTCAAGACGTCTTGAATATCCTCCGAACGTGTTGCGAACGTCTTTCGAACTTCTTCTGAAAGACTTATTTTACTAAATTGTACATATCTTTCGGGACGTTCTAAAGACGTCTTTTTAGGACTTTTCAAGACTTTGAGACGTAAAATGGACGTTTTTAAGACGTAATGTGTTATCTGGAAAATTGTTTGAGACACTCGACGGCCAAACTGATCAACCCTGAAATTAAAAGCGGAGAAACTGTCAAAATTAATATATAAGAGCGATTGATCGAATCTTTTTTACAGTTTCTGCTCACTTGTGGAGTTAATCAATTTGGCAACTGAAACTATGATACTATAATTCTTGTCTAATCATTTCTAATAGCCAAGTATTGGAGTTAATGGATTCTGACGTATGTCAACTGTTATAGAATTTAAAAATTTTCTAGCAACGAATGAATTTGGGGAAACGAGGCATTCGTTTCTAAATTTACAAAAAGTGGAGTTGACCAGTTCGTCTCGCGAATGGCACGTTTATTATCGGCTATAGATTTAATCCGCAAATAGAATCGCAACGCCCATGCGAATTAACAACGCCAGCTACATATTTTCACACCCGACAGAGCACTCTGTCCTATTTATGTTTAAACTATTTTTGTTGGCTCTGTCGTTACTATTTTCTTCGACAGTTCCTACGATCCACTGAACATTCAGATTCAGATTGTTATTTCACAATCATTGAAATTGTGAAAACACTGTTGTGGCGAATTTATTTTGTTCGCGTGATTATTACTGCTCGTGTGTTGCGTTAATGATGTAACTAAATATTATCAGATCGTTGGTTGTCCGTTAAAAAAATTCGGTGTTTGTTGTATGTTAAAATTTCAGGTACGAATTATACATATTATACATATTCCGCAAAGCGCGGAATTAAAATCAAGCAATGACCAGTGTACATGTCGAACGCAGGGAAAATGGTCCTATTATAAATTTTACGGAAAACGAGGAAGGACTACATTTTTATTTGATAAAAATTTTAAAATTCATTCTGAAAAAGGTGACTGAAAAAAAACACAATAGAGATTTGGATTGACGTTTAAAGCAGTTAATTGGTTAAATGTTTTAGTAACAGATAAAAATCGCATAAAGTCCTTCTAAATACTAAAACGACACGAGCGAACAATTAAACCGGAGAAGGATTTAGTTTTGAATCTAAAATCTGAAATAATCAACAGCCAGAGACGCATAAAAATAATAAAAAAGTCGCGCGCAAGGCTTCTACCCCACAGCAGAATTTCTGAGACTCGTTACGGCTGCCATTATCCTGCTCTCTTTACCGGAAACTTTGACATTCTCCTCGTTCGTCTTATTTTCTGCAACCAAAAACTGGGTTTCCTCCTCAACTTATATTAAATCCGCAACAATAATCTGAATCCCGAAGTCGGTCAGCGCGTTCGCAGCGCGGGCAGAAATCGCTAATCCATGCAGAAGAAGTTTTGCGTTCTTGCCGGTGCAATAATAAAAATATATATATCTATACATATATACATATATGTATATCTATGCTGCACCAACGGAAACTGCTTCTTCCCGAACCTCAAACTTGATTTTAAAACTGAAAAGAGAATGAGGTGTCGCTCTACGGACTTCGAGAAATCGTCCGAGCGCAATTCTTTACTCGGAACATCGTAAGAAAAGTATGAAAAAGCAATTACAAAGAAGGAAAGAGTTGCGGAACTGCTTAATGAATTTAATTTGAAGAAAATAGATCATGGAGCTTTTCAATACGTTCCATTCAATGGAAATAGACCAAGGAACTTTAAGGAATTTTAATAAATTCTATTTTAAGAGAAAGAATAGCCCGTAGAGTTTTGTTAAAAAACATTTCCACGTTCTAATTAGCGTAAATGGTTTTCTTATTAAAATGACACTAAACACGACATAATTTCATCTGTATTCAGTGGTTTAATTCTGGTCTGGGCGACTAAGTGCTCCGAAAGTCGATTTCCAGTTTATTCGTCTTGCCTTAAATACTCGTATGTGTTTAGAAATCAAAATTTTTTAATTTAAATTTATTGCGTTCTATCGTAATAAGTAGACTGCGGTCCTTTATGCATTTATGGCCTATAAAAATTTTTATAAATGCTAGAATACGAAAAAAATCGAAAGAATTTAGTACGATTTTTATTTGTTTTGGATCTACAAAGACTGTTCCCATAAAAATTGGATTTTATTTCATTTCACTATCTCAAAATTTGTCTATAAAAATTGGAGATTACATAAACATCAGCTAGTAATAAAATAGCATTGTATTTTGGAACGTGTTAACGTTACAATTAGTCAAAATGAACGATCCTCGACGCGTCGCTAGCCACACGTCCGTCTTCATTTTCTCTTTCATTTTTACTATTTTTCCATCTTGTGACAGGCAAACAATCGCGACTTCGTTAATATTTTAGATGTCAGAGGTAGATCTAGATCTCGAGCATTTTCAGCGATGCTCTCTCGATATGGGCGAGCGGAGACATTTCGAAACAGGTACGGGCTACGAGATTGCCTTGAATTTTCGCGGCGGTCGTTTGAAATGGATTTTCATTAAAAATACACGCCCGAGGAGCGACGCGGCGTATGACAGCCGTGGACATCAGCCGAGCAATTTCCCAATCTGAGATATCTCGGATGAGCCGAGAGTCCCCAGCGCGCAGACGTCCGCATCATCAACATGGACGACTTAACCGTCGGTTAATCGCTCTGTGCATATTTCACCGAGCAATTTTCTCGTTGAATAAGAGCCAAAGGGAGGCTCGGCGAAACCTGTTACCGTCTGTCCCACCGATAGGAGCCGCTTCACCAGCTACGCCCTTTTTCCTTTTCAGGATCTTAATGAAAAGCATTCAGAACGCGGGCCTTCGGAGCTAGCGATATGTATCTAAGTCCGGACTTGTGGATGGACTTTTTGCGAAACTCTACCATCAGCTGGCGTCGCGAATAAAAGGATTTTCTCTCGGCCGGGAATCCAGGAAAAAGATCGGCCCGAATAAATGATAAATCAACTGTGAATTTTTCTCCAAATCCCAATTAAAGTGGCTGCTGCAAAAAGGCGGCTGCATTTTTTAACCCTCATGTCTATACCAAAATTTACTACGGTTCTCGATAATCGTTATACCCAGGTATCCACTTCCGTTTTTTTTTTAAATTAACACTTTGAATCGCGTCGTTTTGGGGTTATTAACGCCACATCCAAATAAAAAACTGATACTGCCCCACTCTTTCCCTCTAGAAATCCTTGTACACGTGTTTTACACTGTTTTAATATCTTTCATACTTTTCGAGATGTTCGGCTGGAATGTTTTCAAATGAACGCCCTGTATAGTTTATTATGTAAATAATCAAATACCGCCAGAGCCTAGACTATTTTTGCGACAATTGGCTACAGAACTCGCTACAACCGTTATTGAACGTCGGCTTCAAAATGTTCAAAGCATGAGACAAAAATTGCTATCGATAGCGTTTTTGGCCGGCATATTATTTAGCAGCAGTAAAAAAAAACGCAGGAGAACTAGAAAATCTTGCACCGTGTGCAACAAACTAGTCTGCGTTGAGCATTCAGTAACCGTAACAAAATGTAAAGAATGCGTGTAAAACGGTGTAATTGAATTTTTTTACATATAAGTATTTGTTTTTATCTATTAAATTATCCCTGCGACGATATCGTATTGTAAATTGTTTTGTTCATTCGTTCATAATCTTACGTTTCTATTGGCGGATACCCGGGTATCCTGGTTATTGAAATTCGGGGACGTGAACATTGACGGAATAATTCTCGGAATCCGATACAAAAAAAAGAAGTCTGAAAGTATATTTCTGTTTCAAAATACTCAATTAGAGAAGATCCAAGAGTCCACGACGAAATTTTCACGGGAACATAAAAGATTTTTATGAAACATACCCAGGTGGATACCCGGCTGGCCGATTGTTTATATGTATAAGAGTTAATAATTCGAGTAAATGGACAAGAAGCGATTAAAAAGTCAACTATAACGAATAATCATTTTGACAGGCCACTGGCAAACGCAACTGATCGACGAGCAGAGAACGCAGCACAAATGATAAAGGGCTTTGCAGATTTCTGGAACGTTTGCAGACTTTTTGCTATCTATTAAAATGGCCAATCATTAGCCGCCGTCAGCGACATTCCCGAGAAGTATTCTTCAATGGGCTTTGCCATTGTGCGCACTCCTATTGTGCAGCTATTGTTGCATATATCCATAGAATTGTTGCATTTCGCGATACCACCTCAAACCTGTTAAGCGAGAGTCAACTGGGCCAGAAAAGGCGCAGATTGCGTCGGTTCCGAATTCGCGAAACTCGGTTACGATTTCGATAATGCGTCTTTCTCTTTGATTTTTCTGTTTTTTTTTTTTGACAGAAGATTTCTCTTTGACGGGATAAATTAATTTGGAAAAATGAGAATGAATCTGGCAAAAAATAATGGCGATATTTCAAATACTTTACCGTCGCGTTACCATTCGTTTCTCCGACACCAAGAGGCAAATTAATTCGGGAAAATGAGGGTTAAATGATTCGAATCGCGCATTAATCGGATGCCGGGTTGGCGAGGTTCAATCGGAACAAGAGGGAGCGGTCCCGAAGCCGCAGATGATATCGAGCCAAAGCGTAATTTCGCGCGAGGAATGTTTCAACGGAGCAGACACAAGTGACGATCCGGTCCCCTTGTTTCCTGTCCTCTGGCAACCCGATACCGATATCGGCCCTATTCAACCCCGGCTGCTGATTACTCTTTTATCCCGACAACTTCGCGTTTAAAACAAAACCCCGCCGATGCCGGGCCGCGGGGAGCGCGGAGGGGCCATGGAAATTATGGTTCTCGAACGGAAGCGAGCTCATTTTCCGCAGTTGCGCGATTCAAGTCGAGGCAGAAACGGGATAAAGGAACCAACAGCCGGCAGGTCTGCTAAAATCGTTCGTGTACTCACCAATCGACGCGCTCGCAGTCCCCGTAATCCTCGAATCACCACGATTCTACACAAAATGGCTCGTAGGGGTTCCATGCAATCAATGATTAATTAAGAGACAATTTATTTTTAAGAAGTGTTTGCTCGAGGAGTAGCTTTGAAAATTTAGTTCTGCTCTAATTTAACCTGTTACCGCTATCAAAAGACACGTACACTGCCGCTCATAAGTGCTTGGACGCTTACCATGTTCATGAAAATAATGTATATTTTTATTATTAAACAATCTTTATTGCCAAATTCTATTACGAATATGTATGCAATGTATTCTAATAGTACTGAAATGTCAATTTAGTTATTCAATTTTTCTAAATAAATAAAAGTCTATCCGGTGGGTGGAAAACCGCGTTATAACTGCTGTTGCCTTCTCAAGAGTAACATAAACATTTATAAATATGATTTCAAGAGAAGGAACCTGAGATAAGAGCGTAACGATCATTATGGTGCTCTGCCGAGATCATTTTAAATACTCGTGAGAGTACGATGGGCACGAAAAGAATCGAATTAATCATCAAAATATGTTAATCAAATTTGAATCAAATTTACCAAAGATATCATAACTTCTTTCAGATAGTTATAAGAATTAAGGAGGTGTCCACATACTTTTGAGCGACAGCCCAGGTAGCACTCGGATGTCCGATGGATGTCCTAAATACGTCCGTAGTCGGACCTTCGTATGTCCCAGGGACGTCCGAATCATGTCCGTATGTCCGAAATATGTCCGATATATGTCCAATATACGTCCCAGAAATGTCCGAATGATGTCCGTGTTACAAAGTGTGACGTACATAGGACGTCCCGTGCGGACCTATCTGGGACCTCCCTGGGACGTATGTGGAATTTTTCAGTAAATAAAAAATTATAAAAATTTGAAAATACTGTAGGTTACGTTATTGTTAATTATTCCCTTCAGGGTTATAATTCCATTAACAATGCTCCAGCATTTTCCACCTTCCATTTATTTTTTTTATTTATTTTATTTTTTATTAAATAATATTCATCGTATTGGACCTACAGTTTATTATGGTTGATTCTGAACCATCCCGGTGTGTCACGTTTTTTTATATCACTTGAGAAAAAACCTCAAAGGTGCGGGGGGGATTCGAACCCGGGATCACAAGAGTCGTAACCGCGAGCCTCATCACTTGAGCCACTGGGCGTTTTTAAATTTAAGAAAAAAAAATACTATATATTGTTATATTATTTGTGATCTATTCAACATATTAATTAAGAAAACAAATGCCTATTTTACTTCTGTTATTTGATGCAACTCAAGTACAAATTTTTTATTTTGTATAAATATCCGCTCTCTAGCTCTTAACTATTATAATATATATATATATATATATATATCATATACATATCATTAAGGTATTCGAAATACATGAGGAAATTCGAATATTTATATATGTATTAATATATGTCTCACGCGTAAAAACTGAGTACTCCGACGAGATATAAAATTGAAGTTCTAAGTCCGAAATTGAAGTCCTACGGATGTCCTTAGGACGGAAAAAACTAATGTCCCTGGGACGTCCGAAATTTAGGTCCTACGGATGTCCATAAAACGAAAAAAACGACGTCCCTGGGAAATCCGAAATTTTGGTCCCACGGATGTCCTTAGGACGTAAAAAACGGACGTCCGTGGGACGTCCGAAATTTAGGTGTCAGGGACGTCCGTGGGACATACAAAACGGACATAGGACGTATGGACGTAAACGGTACCTAAAACGGACGTCCCATGGACGTACGGTGCTACCTGGGAGTGTACACACTGTCTTATTTAAATAATTCTTTGATAGTGTTATACAGAGATCTTGGCTAGAAATGAATATTCTTAAATTCTTTCGAACGATTCTACACTTTGAAATTTCTTCTATCCGTGTTTGTCGTTTTAAATGCATGAGATGCGCAGTCTAGTAATCTATACAACTTTTTTTTTTATTAATTTATGCCGATCTGATGACTCGGCGCCTGGCTATTTATAGGGAACGCGTGCTATAAAGTGTATTAGCATAATGATCCAGTTTACTTCTCCGAAGGAGATAAAAGCGGGTGCATAGTAGTGCTTCTGTAATTGTATTAGGCGAGCCGAGTGCCGACGATACTTAATAAGGGCTAATATCGTAATTTCTTTATAAAATAGATATTGCGATCTATAAATAAAATTATCTATAAATCTATAAATAAAGCATCGTTGAATTTAGTACGAAAATCGTCGATCTTCGATCGAGCGTAACTTTGTAAGGAAAAAAACGCTTTAAACAACGAGACCTCTGCTGTTACGAAATGTTGCTAAATTTAAACCTATTATAATATGTCAACGAACATCAAATTATTATTATTAGACTGCGGATATCTTTGTGCAAAATGAAAATGATGTGCATTTATCGTGGGAAGCAGGAATAAAATAAAAATTGATTTCATTCCTTAATGGCTTTATATTCTAAAATTTTTCTCATCTGTTACTGTTTTATATTTCAAGCGAAAAATTTCTGCATAAATGCGTTAAGATCCGCAGTCTAATTATTATAACGTGTTAATGTTAACATTGATGTGCTCGTGATCGATTAGTTTCATGTAAAACAACGCGGTAGCTAACAGGTCTGAGATTAACAAGAGTTCTATAACTAGACAATGTAAACAAACGAAGAAATTCGCAAGTATGGAAAGCCGAGAATTCCTGCGGAAGCTTGTTAGCGCAATTACCGTCAAGGATCGGGTTCGGCCGGAAGATCGATCCCCGATCACTGTCGTGGATCGTCGGTCTCCGGGTGTGAATAGAATTTTCAGGGTGGCCGGGGGTAACCGGACGAAATTAATGGGGTCAGTGGAAAGCGACGAATAGAAAGGCGGATTGAAAAGGGTCCTTCTCGTTACCCTTTTTTTTGTTGGTTGTCGAAGGTAATTGACCCGTCACAGTGATACGATAACGGGCATTAATGCGCGGGAGCCGCGCAAGATAGGCGTGCTATAAATTCAGGGTAAATCGAGCGGCAACGTTCGCCCCGTGTTCTCCATTCAGGGCAACCCGTTTTCGCGGGACAATACGCCACTGTTTCGTCCGCTCATGCATCAGGATCTCGGGGCCGTGCACGTGCACAATCTCTCCCGCGTATACATATCTATTCGCCGACTCGCCCCCGGCGATCGCCGAAGGAATTTTGAATATTGCGCGCCACCCGTTTTTCCCAAGGGGCCGCGCACGAAAATGTATCGCCTAAGCGAACGGAAAAATAGTCTCTGTTCCCTTTGCCGCGCGTCACCCACTTCCCCCTCCCCTCGCCCGCAACCTCGTTCCGAAAATAATTTTTTTTCATTTTACTCTCTGCGCCACACGACACGCGTTCATCTCCGACGCGAATAAACAGCTATCTTCGGCTTTGGGGCAAAAAAATTCTGACACATCTCTTTTTTATGCGAAATAAAAATATTACAGCAAACATAAAAACAGGTGAAGCGTAACAACGAATTGACATTGGAAGAATCGAACGATATTGTTACATCGTTTGCAGCATTTCCGGATGATTGAAAGCGCGGATACGTTTCCATTCGACTTCACTTCATCGCGATTGGAGAATTTTTAAAGAGCCGCGGTCTAGTCGGAACTTTCGGAACCGCGTTGAAAGGAAAACGGAGAGGAGTCAGTGGCCAGGGCAACATAAAATTTGCCTTATCGACCGGGCGCACGTAAAACAATCTTTTCTTGTCTGGCTCTTCCCCCGCGCAGACAGAGCTTGATGAACAACCTGTAGAACGTTTCGACTCGATTTCACGATTTCGCTGTCGTTTCCCAGAAGAAGTAGCGGCACGGGATTGTTCCCTCTCCCATTTATTCGCGCGCACCTTTTTCAGCTAGGAGAAAAGCTTCGTAGATAACGCGTATACCCTGTATATTATTCTGTTGTCTCAGTTATCGCGGTGGCGAAGGAGCGAGAGAGGGAGAGCGAGAGAGGGAGAGAGAGAGAAAGAAAGAGAGAGAGAGAGAGAGAGAGTACACGCCAATGAAAGAGCGTTGTAGAAAAATTGTACGGAACCGTGTTGGAAGTTGGAGAAGGATCGAGATATCATTTCTGTGTTTGGTGCGAAGCGACGCAGAGCAAAACAGAGACGGAGCAGAGATGGAACAGAGTGGGACAGAGTGAAACAGAGCAGCGTGGAGCACTGTAACACACAGTTCTCCGGCGGGGCTTGTTTCGTCGCTCCCCTTTGTCCCGGTGGAAGCTGTCTCGCGCGTTCCGTTTGCCGTCGAAGCGAAACAATGCGCCCGCGGCGTTATCCAATATGCCGCAGTCGGTCGATTCGATTTCTTCCTGGTTCTTTTCTGACCCGTTTTCCTCCCCCATTTCCGTCATCAGGCACTGCTGAATTTCGTACGGTTAGGTACGTCGCGCAGTGCCGCGCGGCGTACCGCGCGTTTTTCATCGATCGCGTCCCTCTCTCTCTCTCTCTCTCTCTCTCTCTCCCTCTCTCTCTCTGGTTCTGACACGTGCGCTGCAACTCAACGAGCTACAACCGATCTCTCCGCGATCCAATCGCAATCCGCGACGGCTGCTACATTCGTCTCTTTAATCGGATATCTATCACCGTGTTCGCGGTTTTTTTCTTCACCGTACCGGTGCTTCGTGTTTCCAATAGAGGATGCCGGCTAGGTGAAAATCAGAAGTTGCATTAGAAAAATTGCTAACGATTTGTCCCTCGTAAATTGGCTGTATGACGAGATAATAATAATAATATTATACCGTATATTTTACAGTATTATTGCTAGACTGCGGATTTTACGCATTTATTACAAAAATGGAACGGTAAATTTTAAAACAATAGATCAAACGAATTTGAGAACATCAACACATCATTTACAGCTTTTTAAGGAGAGCAAATTTGATTTAGCTCCAGTTTCTCGCAATCGGTGCAGAAAATTTAAAATTCGCGTAAAGATCCGCAGTCTAATTATCACGTTACACAAGGCAGTAATTATTGATATTTTTTAAATTCTATTTTACGAAACAGCAATTTTTTGGTGCGCGATGTAATCGTGACGACTGCCACATTCGTCCCTTTAATCGCATATCCATCGCCGTGTTCACTATTTTGTTTCCTCTTTGTTATTTGCTGTGACAATGCACCCTATTCCCAATAGGGGATGCTGGCTGGGTAAAACTGAAAGTTTGATTTGTATTTAAAAAAAGTGCTAATGGTAGTTCGTAATTCAAGCTCAAGTATTAACCAACAACAAGTACAAACATTTTTGTATTACATCTACTAGGAGATTTTTTTAGTTGAATATAATATTCACAAGTGAATTGAGCAATAAATGATTAATCATCTTTGTATCGCATTTCAAGCCGCAGTGTATAAAGCATAGGATCGATAAAACTTTAAGCTTAAATCAACTGTAATTTAATATAAAACACACTCAATTTATTATGCAACGCAGCAATATATAATTTAGTGAAAGGAATGTCTGACGCGTTGTTAAACAAAGTATAATACCCGATGGCAGGAAATCAATATTATCAAGGCATTTGACGATATTAATGGGAAATTTCGACGATTTTAATAAATGAAGGCTTGATGGGGTGATGGTTAGGGGGAGGGGGGATGAGAGAGGGTGTATAACAGATCGGGTGGGGGAATTTGCATTTTTATTGGAAAGTTCTCGTATCAGCAATCAGTTCGGAATTTCACCGCAAAGTACGTCGAGCAATATCCTCGCGTAACTCATGCTTCAAAGTTTCTGATTGCTGTCTGTGAATAACCTTGACTGAGAGGTTCGACATGCCGACGCCGCGCGGGCTTAAATTTAATGAAACGGGGGATCTGCTTTGAGTAATTACGGAGACGCCTCTCCGTAATATAATTAAATGTATAATAAATGCTGGCAACGAATTACGCTCGAACGAAATCAATATCTTTTCGAGATGGAGAAAATATTCGGCGAGAACAAAGTTGAATAAACATCGCGGGACGCGTGTGCGCGTGGTTAACAAATGTTTGTAAACGTGTTGTACGATGTAATAACATTTGCTGGTCTGGGGTATAAACTCGTTTTTTGGTGAAATTTTTTCATATAACAAGATAGTCGTGTTATAACGGAGAGGCAATCTTTTGAGTAAACAGGCTCCCACCAATTTCTTGATTGCGTTACGCGAGGCAAAAGCAATTTTTCATCGCGTCGGACGATGCTGTGTGAATTTATTCATCGCATTACACGCGGTGCGACGTACAGTTTGTTACGATACGCAAGTTAATATCAATTATTTTAATGCATTATACAGTACACTGACAATTTTTTATTTGCATTACGAAGATTAGCAATTTTTTTCATGTATGGAGGCAATGGCCGTGTTTAATCGCGTTTCGCAAGGCAGCAGTAATTTTTTCAATATTTTTTTATGGTATTCTACGGCAGTAATTCCTCGATATACGAGGACAGTGCAAGTTATTCATTGCGATCTATCGATATTTTTCTCGCGTCACATGGATCTGCAGCAACCTTGTTAATCGCCTTACACGAAACAGTAGCAATTTTCTGTTGTCCCAGTGGCAGTAGCAATTTTTTGATCGGTCTCTATGGGGCGGTAGCCATTTTTCAATTGCATTATGCAATACCGTACAACCTCTTGTCCGCCTAACTCTACTATATGAAAAATATTTATTTACACAGTTTGTCGCGATACAATAAATAAATCCTCTTCGTGGGCGTGCTTTCTCTGAATCGATACGTTTCGAGGGGCAGAGCTCGCGGAGATCTCAAAAGATTTAGGTGCTCCGGTTTTAATTCAACTCCCCCAAGGTCGACATGGGGTGGAAGCTTTTTGAGTTATTGCTCGAAAGAGATTGCCGCGTCCATCGGTTTTATAGCCGTCGCCGTAAATTTCGTGTTCTAAGTGGGCCGAGGGGGAGGAAACAACTGTTTAATTCCCATCGGGGAACGAACGCGCCGGCAATTTCGCCGCATGGACACGTACTAATTCGTCGGAATTGGTTGCAGGCTTTCTTAAAACCGGCCCGAAGACGAGCGCGCAGGGAAATTACGGCCTGATGGATCTGGTGGCAGGGCTGCATTGGCTGCACGAGAATCTCGGTGCATTCGGCGGCGACCCCGATCGACTGACGCTCTTTGGCCATGGAACCGGCGCCGCGCTCGCCAATTTTTTAGCCGCCTCGCCCATGGCAAAAGGTAAACTGGATATCTGTCCGCGCCTCGCCCACGTTTCCCGTCATTCATCGCGCCCCATCCCACGATTCCCCGAGCGTCCGAAAAAAATATACAAAAAAACAGAACATAGAGAAACACCGGAAACCGGTAGACGTCGCAGACGCCGGAAATCCGCAGTGCTTAATTCGCGAATCGGAAGAGTTAACTGGTTTATGACTAGTAGAAAAAGCGGAAAACTTATTTATGATATACAGTGACTCCGATAATTGATTACACACACACACACAGTTTAGATCAGTGTAAGACCCAACATAGATTTAGTTTTTGATATTTTTACAGATTTAGATTGTAGTTAGCAATAGACCTTCACCCCGTCATTAACGTATAACCGTCCCTTCCAGCGCGACCGTCGTAGCCGTAAAACCCATGAGGCCATAAAGTCTCGCGATTTTCACTGTAGTTTTTTGGTTTATTGTACATATCTAGTTGCCAGGTTTCCGCACTTCTCATTTTTTCTAGTCTGTTATTTTTAGCATGCCTTGCCAAGGTCAACGCGCCTCCTGATTTTATTACCTACCACGATCAAGGGTCGAAAACACCCGAAATTAGTTTTATTAACGAAAAACCCAAGAAGGGCGGAATCTTTCACCTTCCTTCCCTAATTTTTGTACATTTTTGCAACCAACCAGAATGTTTCACCCCCCGTCAAGGTGACGAAACCGAAGCAGCGTCGAACCTTTTTTCTCAGATAGTCGATAGCTCTCTAGAATAGTAGATCGATAGCAGTACATCGCCGGTAGAACGTCGCGAGACAACACTCCGGGAACATCATAGTTATACATCGCCACAGCGCGATATAGACATTACATCGTAGTCATAGTTCGTTGTTGAAGTAAATTAAAACAGTGGAAACCAGTAAAAACATTCTAATTATTTCCCGATTCTTCGGGTGGTCCTTCGAAAGCCCAATTGGAATTTTGTCGGCACGCACGTGCAAATGCCTACAAGGCTCGAACATCCTAAGGATAAACACGAGCATTTAACAATCAGAATAACTTTTTTGTAAATGGACCAAACGATTTGTATTTCTCTGTAAGGCTAGAAGTTCAGTAAATGATGTCTAACACGTTGAAAAAATACATTTAGTCGGATTGTGAAAAGAAAATAGTAAGAGTGATTATTACAACTTTTTTATCTGGGCCAATAATGAAAATTTTATATAATAAAATTTTATAATAATAAAAAATGTGTTTTGTAGATTCGTATAAGTTAAAATAAAAAATGCTGCAAATTTCATCGGAATTGGTTAATTAATTTACGAGTTATAAACGATAAAAATTGCAATTTTTCACAGTTTTTAGCCTATTTTTACCACATTTGATCGTTTATAACTCCTGATCCGGTCAACGACCATTGCCTCCCTGAAAACACCGGTTCTCGTTCGATCACCGAAGTTAAGCGGCGTAGGGCGGGGGACGCACTAGGATGGGTGACCGCTCGGTAAAAAGCCGGGAAGTGGCCCTATGGTTGCGTTTCACGTGTTGTTGGCAAAATAGGTGGTTCAGAACCCACCTTAATAAAAAGTATAGTGAGGATTGGTAAAGGGAGAGGTGGTGGGAATGGATTTGAAACCCTGAGGGGACCAAATATCATTACATACAACTCCTGAACCAATTCACTAATTTCTACGAAATTTACAGTACGCATAAAACTTACATGAGTCTGCAAAACACGGCTTTCAAAATTTCGTTATTAGCCCAGATAAAAAAGTTGTAAGTTGTTTGTTAGACATCATTTACTAAACTAATTCTTCTAGCCTCACAGAGGAATTGAAGTCGTTTGGTCCATTTATAAAAAAGTTATTCTGATCTAAAGTGTGTGTGTGTGATCAATTATCGGAGTCACTGTATATTATTTATATCTGGACGAAATGTGAATTGCAGTGAAAAACATGGAAGAATTTTAGAATGTTGATAAATTATTACCGTCTTATTGAAATCGTTAAGGAAAGTACGCTTCTGTTTTTCACAGTTGATGCAGTTCATTTTTATTTTGCATAAAGATCCGCAGTCTGGCGATGTTATTTAGAGGGATCTCGAGGGTTCTGCTGATTTTAATAGCTATTTTCGAGTGTCTCGCGCGGCTAGCCGAAGTCGAAGGTGTCAGGACACGTGCGGTCGAGGAGATGTTCCTCGAGGACGACGATGCCGCCGCCGTCTCCGTCGTCGACAGCCACTAGAGACCTTAACAAGCTTCCTCGAGAGTGTAGCCTTCTCTAACCTCGCTACAGACAATAAGGGAAACAGACCGGGGATGCAGAGGATGCAGAGGACGCAGGGTCTGAACCGAGCCGAAGGGGGAGGCTCTTGTGCAGCGTTTTTTAGATTGCACCTCCATTCCACTAACGAACCCACCTCGTGTCGTCCTTAATGCCTTTCCACAATACGTTTTAACCTCTCACCCTCCTGCTCGGATTCGCCCCTAATGCTGGCCCTCTTCGCCACGAGTATTCTCGTTGCAAGGTGGCGAGCTGAAAATCCTCGCGACACACGCGAAAACCACCCTGTTGTTTCGTATTCGAGAGTTCGTTCTTCGACAATTTGCGATTTCCATGGAAACTTTTATGTCCTCTAAACCAGACGGAAATTCCAGTAATCCTAATACAGTAATTTCTCGTTCGTTGTCCAAAGGCCTGGGGGGCTGAGTGGACAACGAGCGTGATGGGACATGCTTTTTGATTTATGTTTGATTCCGTTTTATCTACACCGCGCCGACCGCGCCGAGCGAAGCTTCAATAGAGAGCCGAACATACGGATCGCATGACCGAATCGTGTCGCCGTCGCCAGCACCAACCAAAATTATTTATTTTTCATTATTTTTTATGGGACTTTCACTGGCTTGTTTCTGGCATTTTTCTGATTAGCACAAGACCAAACACGATATAAATTGGCCCAAATTTACTCTACATGTGAACTGTGCCGGCGACGTCGACTGTTCGCGTCTCTTTCTTTCCAATAAGCTGTTCGTCGTTGCCTTCGAAACCTTCATCGTCGATAAAACCACTTAATACAGTTGAAATTATATCGTGTTTGGTGTAATTTTAATCAGAAAAATTCCAGAAATATGGTAGTGAAAGTTCCATAAACAAATAATGAAAATTAAGAGATTTGTAAAATCGATTCGTCGAGTCAATGTAGTGGTGTTCACACCGATATACCCGAGTCGACATCAATCGACGCCGTCCTGCGGAGCGACTCGGCGTTGACAGGCGGTGGAATGGGTAGGCACCTGGACAACGAGCGTGATGGAGATTTTGCGTGAACGAGAAATTACTGTAATTGGTTTATATTAAAATTTTTTTCATGAAAATCTTGTCGCTCTTATAAAGCAATACATGCCAGTCAATTTTAAGAAAGCCAGAGCGTCATTAATTATAATGACTCACAAAATACGTGCGATGTTCCAGGGATCGGAATTCTTGTATTGATTTACCCGCGTGAATTTTTGTATTGATTTGCGTCTCCCCAGTCTACCCAATATAATTACATTCGAAAATGGCTTTAGTTGTGAAAGTAATCTTGATTGTGTCTGTTGAATGTTGCAGAGCTGGTCGAGAGGGTGGTTTTATTAGGTGGCTCGGCATTATCACCCTGGGCGATCCAACGGGACCCGTTGATGGTGAAACGTCGTGTCGCCGACCAGACTGGGTGTCCTGGTGACGTCGAGGTTGATGACATCGCGCCGTGCCTTCGTTTGAGAAACCTAGAGGAGCTTCTCACGGTGCAATTGGAACCGCCGAGATTCACTTCCGGGTTTGCTCCATTCATGGATGGAGCGGTCATGCCTCAGCCAGTTAATCAGGTATTGGAGATTCTCCAGTCTACTTGAATCATAGTAATGTCTCCCAAACTTGGCAACAGTCTATTCAACTTCATATCAATTCAATTTAGCCCCTCCCGGGGACGACGTCCCATTATCAGGCGCAACTGTACTCCTGCATTAATGTTCGCTTTCTCGAACTTCAAGATCGAATTTTTCCTTGAAATTAATGCCTGGAATTTTTATTTCGCATAAAAATTCACCGTCTACCGATTAAAAGAACGTACACAACTGTGATTGAAAAGAAGCCGCTTGCGGTCAGGATTTATAGAATCGATTGCAGTACAATTCAGTATTTTATTACCGAATCAAACGAACGTTTACGACCCGATATAATAAAATCAAATCCAGTTGATTATGTATTTATAGTTAACAATTTCAGCATCACGCTCGAGGATTAAAGATTCCGTTTGATCAAGATTTCGTCTCACGCTTGCACAAAACGATTCGGTGCGTTCCTAGCGAAAAACTCGCGAGTTGCATCCGCAACGTGTCGAACACCGAGTCGACGGGTAAGCGATGAGCTTGTTAATTGAACTGACAACTGGCTGACAGATGTCGAGCCTGTGGATCGGGTATTAAGTCTCCATTCCTTTTCGTAGTTACCGTTAATCGCACCCCCGCTTTTCGAACGAACACATCGTATCTCTTTCCCAGTTTTTTCCCGCGAGAGCCGATCGGCCGGCATATCGTCGAACAGAATCGCTTGTCGGCGAACTTTTAATTAAAAGCCATAAAGTATACCGGCCCTGTAATTGCAATTACCGTGCAGTTTCGCAATCGTAGCTCCCTCGAAATCGATAGTTGTCGGAAGTTCTTCTTACGTCGACTTAATTGCACGGCGCCAGGAGTCGGTGCATTAACGGGAGCCAATTCATGTAAATGAAAATTATGCGATTTTTCGGAATTTTCTTCGAGGGCTCGGTAATACACGTGTCTGCAAGTAGAACAACAATTTTAATGAATTTGTGATTAATTCGCGATCAATGTACACATAATACATTAGGGTGGACCTTAGCTATACCAGCTGAAAATTTTTTTGCGAGGTTTTTTTCATACCGCCCACTAAAAATGATCCATTGCAAAAGATGAAGTTAGTCGGACAAGGGGAAGACATGGCACGTTGACATTGAAGTTGTGAAAAACGTAAAATTTTAGAGGAATGGGAATATTTGAAAGCAAAACTTTTGATTATGATTAAGTATTCTTCTTGTGTAAAAATACTTATTATAATAGTGCCAAAATATAATATTTTCAATATAACTATTGATGACGTACGATCACCAAAGTAAAACAGCGTGGGGCGTGGAAGGCGGCTTGGATGGGTGACCGCTCGGTAAAAAGCCGGGAGGTGTCCCTCTTGGGTGCTTTTCACGTGTTGTTGGCAAAATAGGTGGTTCGGAACCCACCTTAATAAAAAGTAGGTCCTGGTGAAATTGGAAATTAGGCGATAGTGTGAAGAGTGGTAAAAGGGGGAGAAGTTGGTAAAATGAATTTGAAACCCTGAGGGGACCAAATATCATTACATACATACAATATAACTATTGATTGTAATATGTATTGAATATAATATTTTCAATATAACTAAATTAGTTAATAATCATATTTTTGTAAACATATATGTAGCATTTTACGTACTTTATTGAAAGTACCAATTCTTTTAGTTGTATTCTTATCTAATTTAAAAAGTAGAGTATCAGAGTATGATATTTTTAACTGGATGTGGTGAATATTACATCATAGAAATGTAAAGGCGAAGAAGGGAACGGCAAGAACACAGCAGTCCTCGAACGATCCACGATTAGTTGCGAACGAAAGTCTTCATGAAGGAAAGGTCCACCCGAATATATTCGATTAAGATCATAAACAGATTTTTTATGCAAATAAACAGGTTCCAAGTGAATTGTGAGAAACAGAGATTAAATAAAAACGTACTATTTCTGTGTTCGGACAGAATACTCTTCTTGAGTCGATCATGTGGAAGCTGGTAGATGAGTGAGGGATTATGTTATTGT
Organism: Lasioglossum leucozonium; assembly: GCA_028454225.1. Classification (NCBI taxonomy): domain Eukaryota; kingdom Metazoa; phylum Arthropoda; class Insecta; order Hymenoptera; family Halictidae; genus Lasioglossum; species Lasioglossum leucozonium. The sequence continues at coordinate 4,602,607 of CM052215.1, forward strand.
TATGTTTTCAAATAGAATTTCCAGCCGACTGCTTCATCCTCGGGCCTGATGCCCCTGATGCCAGGACCCGGCACAGAATTTGCCGATTTTGGCGACAGAAACTTGCTGCTCGGCCTCACGTCCGAGGAAGCCTGGGTGAACCTCACCGACGACGATATACAGGTAAACGAACACCACCGACTCGCAACTAGGTCGGCCGAGTTTTATTTAGTTTAACGGCACCCTGCACCATCTTCCTACCTTCGAATACCCTCCGCTATAACTTATTTACTTCCATCGGAGTTCCTTCAATTTTCAATTAAAAGTTCGGGACGCGGCCTACCCGCTCCATCCGCATTGTGTACGAATTAGTCTACGATTTTCACGGAAATATTAAAATTTTCGGACATCCGATCACTCGAAAAATCGTAATGAAATTATAAAGAAAAATTGTTACAGCCGGGAGAAATTTCAACTCGAAAATTTCAACACGTTTCTTCCCCCGAAAAATACTGACACGATTGCTTCGAATTGTTGCGCAAAATTATGAAGAAAAATTGTTACAGCCGCGAGAAATTTCAACTCGAAAATTTCAACACGTTTCTTCCCCCGAAAGATACTGACACGATTGCTTCGAATTGTAGCGTAAGGTGTTCGGAACACGTAGCTCCATTGTACAATTTTCTATATTTTTCTCGAGGGCCGAAATGGTAAAAAATCCGGTAAAAATAAAACGAGATTTCTTTGTACCGTCACTTCAAACTGAGCATGAAAATTTTTGAAAGAGAACGTACTCGTTTAAACTTCCATACATGTACATTATTAATGTGTATGTCTATTTCAATACAACGTCGCTTTGAGAATTAACGTATTTTACCTGGTTTAACATTGAAATTTGGGTTTTAATTAAAAATTCTACGTTTCTGACGGGATGCGGCGGCACGGTTTCCATTTTCAAATTACTAGAAATTATTTCGTAGCTCCGGCACCCCGTGCCGCCAGGTTTTAGAGTGGAGGCCTGTTAGTTGTTGTGCCAGCGATGCTAGTTGGAGCGCAAAGGGTCAATAAAGACTGGAAATTTAACGAGACACAGGCAAAGCCAGTACCGGCGGTCCGTCGCAGTGATAATTGACACAAGCCCAGTAAATTACTAATTACTAAACGCTATGGTGGAAAACGCGGCTATCGATCCCGGTAGTGGACATTATCAGCGATACTATGGTCACGGTAGTCAGACATCTTGCGAACCGTGTTTCCGAAGCTCCTTGACAATTTGATAATAATCGGACGTCCCGTGATTCTGCCCGAATTGTTCATTTACATATGTCGGCTAGTTATGATTGGAAACGCAATCGACTCCAATTTCCACTAATTAGTGTCTGTCTGACAGCTATCTCCGATCGATACACACATTCTGCGTACACCCACATACTGACTGTCGTTGGTGGTCGCATCTTCGTGTAAAAAATAAAAATTTCCAGCATCGAAAGAAGCGGCAAAGGCAAATTGGTTCGGATAATCGAGGTTCTACTATATCGTGGGTTAAGGGTCGACGCACACTAGGACGCGCCAGCACCGCCTCAATAGGACGATACAAAAATACCGTCCATTAAACCACTAAATAGTAATTTTAATCGGGAAAATGCCACAAATAAATTGGTGAAAGTCCCATTAAAAAATAATGAAAAATAAAGGAGTTTCGTGATTAGATTAGTAGTGGTTCTCACCGATCTACCCAACCTGGTATTGGATTGCACGCAGCATGTCCAACGCGGCTCACACTTTTTGACGACCGAGGCAGCTCGTGCTTCTTGGCTCCTCGTGGGGTAGGTCTCCCAGTAAGGGGTATATCGGTGTGAACCACTACTAATCCAATTACAAAACTTCTTTATTGTTCATTATTTTTTATGGGACTTTCACCAACTTATTTGTGGTATTTTTCCGATTGAAATGACACTAAACATGGTATAATTTCAACTGTATTTAGTGTTTTAATTGAGGCGGTGCCTGCCCGGCGCTGGTGCGTCCTAGTGTGCGCAAATTTTGTGAAGTCTTTGCTGGTGCTGTGCGATGGCTAGTAAGTGTGCGCAGTCACATTGAAACTAGATAAAAGACAGTACAACGCCGCAAGTCAAACGTTCGGTGCTGGCGTGTTCTAGCGTGCAACGACCCTAAAGAGTAAATATGGCTGTGTCGCGTTTGGTATAATTTTAATCAGACCCTAAAATCGCAAATTTTGAGGTATCGTTGAAGGAAGAAGAGAAGTAACGAGGGTGTTTTCCTGATGTGATTGCAGAATGGCTTGAACGAGACCAGGAGGGATCGCATTCTCCGCACCTACGTGCGCAACACCTATCGCTACCACCTGCACGAGATCTATTCTACCCTGCGGAACGAGTACACGGATTGGGAGAGGGGCGAGCAGAGTCCAACAGCGATCTGCGAGGGCCTGTTGGCTCTGCTGAGTGACGGACAGGTCGCAGCTCCTCTTCTTAGGTTGGCGCTGCTGCATTCGGCTGCCGAGGGCCGAGGTTACTTCCTACACTTCCAGCTCGGGAATCGACCCAGCCAGAAGGGCGAGGAGATCCCCTATCTCCTGGGGATACCTCTCCTCCGCGGAGAGGTGGTGTCCGTTTTGTTCGCCTCGATCAACTACACTTCGGCCGATGAGAACCTGTCCAAACTGTTGGTCCACTACTTGGCGAACTTCGTGAAACGCGGGTGAGTATGTCCCACTTCTATCTCTCTGCCTCTCTCTCTTCCTCTCTCTCTCTCCCTCTCTTATAGCGACTGCGTCGCTTTTTCGCTCAAGACGGAATTACGTTTCTGTTGTTCCGACGGAGACCGTGGAACTTCGGGTATCCTTGGAAATTGGATCTGCTCGACCGTATGAACCAGTACTCGTCGCAGAGCTATTGGCCCGGCAAGAATCTCGTAGGAAAATCGAACGTCCTGCTCGGTGTGGATGATAGAACATTTTTCCAATTTTTATGCGCTGCTTTGCAAAAGATACCATATGATCATCCGCCTTCTCGTCTGCGTCTCTTTCTTGTTTAACACAATTTTTTGCTAGTTCTGGAACAGTAGTACGTTTCACTTTACTTTTTCGTGTTTATCGGTATCTGAAAAATGGAGAAAAAATTCAGAAAGTGTAGAGAATTTGTATCGTTCAGTTGTTTTTGGATTCATTCGAACATCTAATTTAGTAATCGGGAAATTCATTTGCGAAGTTAGGGGTTGCCACACTTATATGATATGCCTTACAGAAAAAACGATATTTGGATGAAAGAAAAGTTAAAAAAGAATTACGAAAGCTATTTATCAGCCCACCATATTGCTATTTAGCCCCATTTCGGTCGAATTCGATCAAGTCGGAGAAATGAGGGCGGACAAGGGTTGATTATCGGTTTCGTCGGTCGACAAAGAAAACACAGCCCCCGCCCGTCCAGTTTTATTAACATTTGCAACCGACATAAAACATTTGTATCTCCGTCGATATTAGTCCGCAGTCGCCGAGCCGGATTTTTACGGTCACGAATCACGAATAACGAATCTAATTGGATTAACAGTTGAGATGATTAGTCTGCCAGGCCAGTGCGCAACGCAATTTCCATGCAAATACATTTGGCCAGTACAGTTATTAACTCGGACAATTGAACTTCGAATAGAGCCGCCACCGCGCCCTCAATTGCCCGAAATTTCGTTTTTTTTTCCCGGAAAGTTTCGCACGGTGATCTAAAAATCGTTCGCGCAAAAGAGCGCGTCATTTTTATAAGTAACAAAGCGATAAAACCTGTTGCTTCAGCGTTTTATTTTTCAATTTCTGCAAGCGATTTGCACGTACGAGATCTCGGTTTTTAGATTGCGAGAACGGTTGGTTATATTTTTGCAAATTTTTGTATTCCAGTTGAGAAAATTTTGTGAATTGAGACTCGCGTTTCTGACGGACCGTTAACGTCTTAATTAACATCGTTGGCTCTCGTATCGCACAGCCCCGCTCCGACAAGTTTAAACATTCGTTCGCCGGAGAACTTTTCGAATTACGGGGAAGTTCGTCTACCGAACAATCTACAATGAAAGTAGTCGGCGGACCGGTCAACTTGATTCCCGGAAGTTTGGACGCAGGAAACTTGGCGAATCGGCTACTTCCTGAGACTCCGCGTAGCAGGTGTTCTTCTGCGAAACCTGAGCGGAACGGGAATCGCAGAAAATTGAGACACTGCCACCAGGGATTCGTATAACGAAGTCACCGAGCTGTCTTGGTGAACGTCGAACTTACCTGTAACACGACGATCAGTCACGTTACTCGAATTTTAAATTCTTGCATTATTCAAATAACTGCAACCTGTCCAGAAAAATTACACGATGCATCAGCATGACGGACATACGTGCTCAAACTTCACTAGTACAATTCTTCTCGGATCCGAATGAAATGTGAAAATCTTTTAAACGAATTACAGTCCCTGGTCGTCGAATTAGGATCACGTACAAAAATTTCACTCTTATGGTTATAATGTTATGTTATATATGAAAAATTGTCTTTGGTCATTTAAATTATTACTAAACACATTGATAACTAGGTATACGTACGCATAGATTTGTCACTATTGTGATAATAATAGAATTGCGTAGGCAATTCTCCCGACTTGAATGCCATAGAAAATATTTGGAGCTTACTCAGAGACTTGTTTACAACTCTCCAAACACTACATTATCTGAATTGAAAACAAAAATTACAGATACTTGGAAAATACCGAAGATATAAAGCATATGATAAAGCAATGTACACGAAACATGCCGGAAAGGATACAAGCCGTCATCAAGGCAAAGGGTGGAAATACGAGATATTAACATGTGTTGATCGTGTTGTGTACAGTAGTAGTGTATTGTGTTATTAGTTAATAAACTATATTAATACAATTTGAATAGGCCTTTAAATTTTACGGAAAACATAAGAAAATGCTGAAAATTTGGAGTAGTCCTAATTCGACGACCAGGGATTGTATATTAGAGTTTGCCAAGATATCAAGTAAATCTTGAATTTTGTCAAGTTCTATGTTCGTTTTCTGTAGCGAAATGTTTTTTATTCGACCGATTTTGCAAAATTAAAATTTTCTGCTCCGATTGCAAGAAACAAGAGCGAATTTATTTATTTAGCTCGAGTAATTCGAACGAATCGGAAATAATACATGGATATTTTTTAATCGTTTTAATGTCTGTTTTACAATGCATTTTATTTACCTGTTTCTGAAATGCATAAGTCTCACGGTATAAGAATTTAAAACATTTAACGCCCTAAAAGTGCTCTGACACGGTTTCCGCAGTCTAAAGCCAGACAAGTAGAGTATGCATGTCCTTGGTCAGACAAGCAGCGATCGTCGAGAAATTTTCAAATGAATTTCTTAAATAAAAGCCGTGGAAAATCTGTATAAGCTCAATTTCCTCGCGAGTACAAAGCAACACGCATATATTAATCAGACTTGACGCTCTATGGCTGCAGTCATTAATTAAATATGCTGAATTTAATTAACGGTCGTGTAGGGAGGATCGGAATTTTTCTTAATTAAGGAGCGAGGTTCCAATCTTCGCGTATCTCGCCTCGTCCCAGATTTCTTGGCGTTCGACTCAGGCGGAATCGATGTTTCGCTCTTTGTTCTCGCTTCTTCTCGTATATTTCTTGATCCTTACGTGCACCGACACACAGCCCGGGCTCGTTTTTCACGAAAAGGGGAACGCTGACTGCGCCAGGCAGCAACGGGCGAGATAGAATACACACGATGCGATTGCATTCGCGTCCACGCGATATCGCCGGGACACCTGCTGGTTCAGAGAAAGCCGGCTGTCCGACCAACTCAATTTTGAAACGCAATTTCCGGCCAAGTTTGCCGCCCTTCGTTCGCTATACAAATCGAAAAATGACGTTGCGAAATAATTCCGCTGCACCATCGAAATGCGAGAGAGAGAGAGAGAGAAAGAGAGCTGGCGTTTTTTTCCTAGCCCACGTTCAGCATGTCCATTTGGAATCGAGAGAGTTAATTGATTTAGCGAATTATAGTATACGCGTGGAAAGTAGTGGTGAGACTGTGAACTGTATGCATACGTGATATTGCATAGTATGGAGTAGATGAAATAGAAACAGGAGGAGAGTAGGAAGATCAAAAGGATTTGAAAATGTCAATATGCTATCTTCAATTTAGTCAGATAAATTTTATTTAGACAAACTCTCTTGGCTTTGGCGACCAGCGCTCAGTCCGCGATGACATGTCCTTGTCCTGGTTGTTCCAGGGACCCTAACGGCGCGAGTCCTCTGACGACGGGATCGGACGGTCTACCCACGAGCCCACCGTTCTGGGACTCGTACGACTCGATCAACCAGCTGTACCTGGAGGCGGGTCGTAGCACGGAGATGCGTTCGCACTATCGGGGCCACAAGATGTCCCTGTGGCTGAATCTGTTGCCGCAGCTGCACCGGCCAGGCTACGAGATCAGCATGCGTCACCATCACCTGGCGGACAGTTCTAGTTTGTACGAGGGCGCGGTGCGTCCTCAGACGTTGGCGCTCCCGCTTCCGGCGCCGCCGTTACCGATGCCGTCGCCGACGGAACCGTCGTCGGTGTCGAGCGTGATCTCGACGACGGAGTGCACGCCGAACGCGACGGTGGCGACAACGGTGGCGACCACCACGAGAACGTTGCAGCACTCGAACCTGGGACCGGGGCCCAACAACCTGCTGCGAAAACTGGCTTCCAGCCACTATCAGAGCTACACGACGGCTCTGACGGTGACGATCGCGGTCGGGGTGTTCCTGCTGCTGCTGAACATACTGATATTCGCCGGGATCTACCATCAGAGGGACAGGAATGCGTCGAACGCCGCCGGCCTGTCCTCTTTCGGCGACAAGAAGAAGGAGGAGCTGCTGGAGGCCGGTTGTTCGGGAATAGAGATGTCTTCCGGCAAACAGAGGCTGTCCACCCTGAACCTGATGGACTCCCCGTCCTCCAGTCCGCCTCCGCACAAGGCAAAGCTGGCGCAGGAGCTAGAGCTGCAGCTCCAAGAGTTCCAGTGCTCTCCACCCCCGGGTGGAGGCAAGAGGATCCTGGAGCCGCCGCTCTATACCATGAGCCCCTGCGTCCAGAGGACCCGAACACCGTCGCCGTGCGTCGACGCCACCACTGCCAGAATGGACGACGACGACGACGACGATCCGGACAGCAGCGACGACGACAACGACGACGACAACCTACCGGAACCACCCCCGCCACCCAAGGTCCCAGCGCCAAACGTTGGACTATCCTGTCCAGGGATACTCAGACAGCCCGGCACGCCAGGCAGTGCCAAGAAACGTGTTCAAATTCAAGAGATCTCGGTCTGATGGTGACTCTTTCGGCACAGGCTGATCGAGACGGGTCGCTACTGCTGGCAGTGGTCGATCGGGCCAGCTCGGCTTTTCTTTTTGGCATCGTGAGAGGTGTCGTTATGGTGTTGCCGCTGTTGTTTGCAACCGTGCCACGGATTTGAAATGTTGTTGAGAGGATGGCTGATTATCACGAGGGCTCGCAGCCCTCTGCAGCGGAGGAACAGTTGGAGGGATGATTCGCGGAGGAGGTTCGCGAATCGCGGGGGTTCGAAGCCTGGTTCAGATTTTCAGTGTGTGGACAGACCGCGATGAACTGTTGGGTTGGCTGTTTGTATTTAACGTACGAGGTAACGGGTGTTTGTTATGTAGGTGTGCATAGTTTTGCACTGTTGTTGTTCGTACGATCTGGATTTTTGATCTTGCCACAAGGAAATTGTTGTTACTTGGCTCCATACTTGGAGCAAATATGTTTGAATTTAACGATAGGAGTCTGTAATGTAGAAGACGCAAGATGTGTTATCTGTTTTCTGTTTAAATTCAGAGGTTTCCGTATTTACACTGTCTATTCGTATGTCTACCGCTGTCTGCAGACAATGTTTGTCAGTCTGGGCCGGGCTTCGCAAGACGAGTGTCCGTAATTGTGGTTTCTTAGAGTTTTATCGCCGAGTAGCTGAACAGTCTATGCGTAGAAACACCGTTGTTGGATCAGACGAGGAGGAAACGTGTCGACGACTGAGAGCACAAATCAATGGCCTTAATGATTTCGATACTAGACGATCGGAAGCGTCTCTCTGGTGGATTTCTGCACGCGAAATTACATCGAATTTTTCTTTCAAGGTTTTTTTTTTAAGTAATTCTTAAAGATGTTCACCTACTTTTACGTTTCAAGTATTTTTTAAAATTTTGTTCCATGTCTTTTCTAGTTAAGAACCAGCATTTTCGAACCCAAAGGCGTGATCATATACAAGTAAGTACTGCACCCTCTCAATTTTCCAGCATTCAAAGTGTATACAATTGTCTCAAAAATTTTCTACAGATTACCGTACCAGTTTTTCTGTATCTGTGATTTTTTAATTGAAACTCACACCGACAAGTGGGATTTCGTGTGCATTAATCTGATACTTCAATTTAAAAGAGTATCATAAAATTAAACCTTACACTGTATTAGCCGATAGTCACTGCCAGGGTTTCTTCTTAAGCGATCGTTATAATATTCTAAAAACAATTCTGCCGAAAAATCTTCATTTCTCATGGAGCATTCTTAACATTGAAACTGCCGATAATGCACGCACATCTATTTCTATCGAAATAATAAGAATAATCTATTAGAGAATGCATCCTTGCAGGATCCTTTTAAACAAATCACGGGGGTCGATTCCAAAGCTCTACACAACAAAACGTACTCCCAACGAAGCCGTTAGCTTCAACAAGACAATATCAACAATTTTAATACCTGACTTGAATTTTTCTATATTCTAAAGTTTCAGATCTAAAAAAAAAACATTCATCTGTTTGTCACCATAATCAACGCACGTACCTTCGATTACTGTTAAAATTGTTGTCACATAGATCCGAACTGATAATAGCTTCGTTATTAGACTGCAGACTAAATAAGATATATCTATGTAGAATTCGATTTTTTCAATGAGTTGTCCCTTTAAATGTATAAACAATTATAGTATCTAATGAAAATTCGACTGAACGATAAAATCACATACTCCCAGAACCTTGGAAGCCTCCCTCGCACAAATCATTTCGACAATAGGATTGTTTCGATTAGGAAACTCGAGCTCGTCGATCCCGGCTGGTGACTATCGGAAGAGCGTTTCCGATCTAAATAGATCTTCACCGTTTACCGTTCGTCGGTCTGAATATTCCGTGCACTATCGTAGATAAGGGACGACGATTTTAAAGGTCCTCTTCCTTCTACGGAATTAACGTGATCGGGGAGGGGGGATGGGTCGGGGGAGGGAATGTTGTTGACTTTATCCGGGCTATTGAAACCGTCGGGAAACTTGTCTGGGGGCTAAAGAAGAACGGAGGGCGGGGGGGGGGGCAAAGGGACGGGGAAAAATCTCGGACGGTGGTTACGTCGATCCTTTACCTTTTTCCGGTGCGGTGGTAAGATTGCCGGAGTTTTCTGATGGGGGGTTTCTCGCTGGGGAGAGGAAACGGGTGGGGGGGGGGGGCGGGCAGGCGTGAGGCAAGTTCCATAGAAAACGGGATATCGAGAACACGAGTTCGACTGGTCGGGCGGGCGCGCACATACATACCCGTGATGCGCAAGAAGTTGAAATCGTCGGGCGAAAGGTCGTCGCGACGCCCGACGCCGTGAAACGAGGGGATTGATATAATCTCAGGAACCCAAAAGACAACGCGCGCCAGGGAGCCAGAGGCAGGCTTGCTTTGCCCGGGCTTCCTTTTATCCGGATTTGTCGGAGCACTAAGTGGAATTATTCGAGGAATTGGAAGGTCCGACCTCGACTTCTCGGTGCCGCTAGACGAGAGTATGGTCGCGGGGAGACTGGACCTGATCATAAGATGCCGCAGGCGTTCTATCGAGCGGAACCTGCTAGATAATAAATTGCCGAGTCGTTGGAATTCTGTGTAACCGTGCGTGTACCTTGTGTTTGCGAGATTTCAGAGTTTTGCGAGTGGCAGCGTGTCTGTTTTGTCTGTGTGGCGAGCGAGAGTGTCGAAAGGGTTGCGAGAACTCGGCGCGAGACGGCCGATGCATCTTGTAAATTGTATTCTATGTGGGCGGCTTGGGACGAGTGTACGAGTGTCCAGGCTGATGCTATTCTTCTTTTGAAACGTGCTGGCAACGACTGTGCTCCCTGAACTTATCCTCTCCCGCGGTTTTACCGAGATCCGGGCTAGTACCTATTTTTTTTGTTGCAACACTTTGCTTTGGGAAGTGTTTTTTTATGTTTCAGTGGGGATATTTTGTGAGTGGTTACGTTTGGCAGCGAGACGTTCAATATTAATCAGAAACGAATATTATTTCGCTACATGTTTAAGGGAACGAGCGGAGTTCGTGTTTGCTGGTAGATTGTAGATTCTATGCTTTCATGGAATTCTCGAACTGAGTGGACTTCTGGTGGTATAATGTTTCAGAAAGTTTTATACTTTTGAACGTCTCGAAGTTTGGTGTCGGACATAGTATCGCGTATATGAATAGCTCGAACAACGTAAAAGACAATATAAAACACTGTTAAATTTTTCTAATCTTTCATGTGTCGCTAATTTTTAATAATTTTTATAAACGTTCCAATATTTTGTTGAACCTATTCCGCGACTTTATCACGTACGATATTACAACACAAGATGCGAATTGAAACAAGATTCATTTAAAGAGAAATACGAGGAGAGGTAAATACCAGCTTCGATCTATCACTGATAATTACGAAGCGAGCCGGGACATTTCTAATGAGATCTTTCGTTGATGATTCATGCGACATTGTAATTGAGATAACGAAGGAGGAGAGGAACAATTAAGCAGGAAGCAAGTCTTTGCGAGTATCGGTGTGTGTGTGTGCGTGCGTATGTGTGTATATGTGTGTGTCTGTGTGCTAACGGAAAAGGGAGAAGGAAAGAACCCGCGCGAGGGGCCAGCCGTAAGTAACCTAACTACTATAATTTACTCTAGTCGAGGAACGCTCGCCATCCAAAGAGAATTCATGTGTGTGTTTAGCGGCAAGAAGAGGAGACTTGATTGTCCCAGGACGTTTTTAGAACCACGACATGGCTTGAATTTTCCGACAGAGAGAACGAGAGAGAGAGAGAGAGAGGGAGAGTGTGTGGGAGAGAGAGATAGAGAGAAAAGTGCGAAAGAGATTTGCGAGAAAGAGAAGACGCGAGAGATTGTGACATGATTGAATGACAAGTCCGAAAGTCCTGTCGTCGACGATCCGTCGATGATGTCGGCGGGTCGATTAATTCGATCAACGCATTTTCTTTTCGTTTTCGAGTCGCGATCGATGATTTTAAGCGAGATACCCACGTTCGTGTCGAACGAGTCTCATTAGCTGTAAGACTCTCGATGAATTCACGCGCGAAACTGCGTCATTTACATACAGGATCCAATCAAACAGACGAAAAACACGCGGATACACTTACACTCACCTAACACCTACACACAACTATCAATGTTTGGAATGTTGGGATTTGTTTAAATAAATAATTAAAGCATTCGAAGCGTAAGCGACGGCATCTTGATTCACGATTGCCCAGACCCGTAGTTGCTAGTTTCTCCTCAGTCTCGATTTATGTATTTCATTTTCTATACATCGTGGATATCAACGTGTAAGTACTTAAAATAAATAGAGCACCATTTTACACCGATTTCAGATACAAATGGTTTAATCTGGCTATGGTTATCGAGTTTATTTGTCTTACTCACAGTTTGATTTCTGTAACAACTTAACACTGTTTATTTTTTCCCAAATATTGTGGCTAAAAATAAGCACAATTTTAATGAACAATTTTGTATTCGGATCGATTGTAACGAAACTGTTACAAGTATTGAATTCCATAATTTATGACAATTTTACGCATGTTTTGCATTCCAATCTTTCCTGGACTACCGGTGCCATCTATTAGAAACATTGCAAACGAAATAAAGTTAAAAGGCCGGAGAAATCATTGGATTGGCGTAGAAAAATAAGATGCCCGAGCGGCAAATCAGAAAAGTGATCTTTCGCAGCACCCGACCGGTGTCCGGACAAAACTGTTAAGGAGTTAAGAAAGCAGCTCGGCTCAACTACTTCGCAGAGTGGAATTTAATTACTTTAATCTGTTAACTAGTAAAAGTAAACGGAACGTTCCTGTGAAAATCATGTGAAACGAGATAAGACGTGTTAGAAATCCATGTAAAAATTACTCGTGTAAAAATGTGTAATGAAAAACGTGATCCAGATGTAGTATAGAAAGCCAAGATCTCTTCGAGAAGGTATTTTTTATCTCTGAGTTCGTTTCAGTGAGACCCGGACGATAACGTCGTGTCGGATTAATGTCGAATAATTATGTTACACCTTGTACACGAGAAATGGAGGACAGATGCGCTATAGAACGTTCATAGACACACGGACACAGGCGCATTTCGCCACACGTGCCACTTTGGCAAGCTAAGGAGGCGCGGTATATGTATAGCTCGCCCAGAAACGATCCTCGAGATTACTCGTTCCCGAGGAGCCGCGAGGGGACTGAAATCTCCATTACCCTAAAACATCGAGTGTCTCGGTGATTTTCCGCGGCATCTGGCATCAGCGAGGGTGCCACAGTTCCGCGAGGAATTGTTCTGATCGCTACATCGCCGAAGAAACGGTGGATCGACTCGAGGACAGGAGAAAAAATTGTGGAAGATCTCTTAAACCTTTGCACTCCTATGCCGAGTGTGACTCGACATCAATTTTCCCACTCGACATTTTCCCATGTCCAAACCAATAGAAACATAAAAAAATTGTTAAAAATAAGTAGCAGTAAAGTAACTGTCCTTCAAAGTAAATTTCAACGAAAAACAGTTGGGAGCTGCTGATAACAAAATTGAAAAATAATTCAGGGTGCAAAGGGTTAAAATATAATTATGTGTAATGTGACACACGTCGCAATCGAGACATACAATCGTCTCACGTTAGTCTACATGCGACAAAAGTCTCGAGACGATCAAAACATTATTCTGTTAATAACTTTTCCCGTAATGAAGGTCCAAGTGTCGAGGCACTTCCGTAGGAGTTCGTGCGTCAAGATGGCCGAGCAGGTAGCTCCAGGGAAAAAGAATAACGTATGCTAGCATCTCGCGACTTCTATACGTTCGTCCCTGAGGTTTGAGCCTCTTCTCCTTCTGCTCGACGTCCTCGTCCTTTCAGCTGGTTGGCTCGTATTGGCGGGTCGGCGGTCTTCCTTGTGGAGGGCGGCCGAAGCTCGAGCTTTAATGGGGTGCTTCCCGCCTCTTGAGGGCCAGGCCAACGAGATCTGCCGCGGGCTCAAGTATAATTAGTCATGCCATACAGTCCATGGCATAGACCAAGTGTACCGACGGATATATACCGACTATACAGTCTACCCGCTATAACACCGGTGACTCGAAAGTAAATGAGCGCCGCGTGCGCACCGGAAACAACGTCGAACCTAGCCATCTGCTATTTTCGGCTCACGAAATAATTGGAGCTGGTGGCCGGCTAGCCCTTCTTCATCCACCTCGCTTTACATTGTCTACGAAATTTCGTTGACCAACATTTCACAGTTCCAAATCTCGTTGCAACCCTTATAGGGGTATTCTAGTCTAGACTTTCGTTTTTCTGGACTTCGGCGCTGTGCATACATATTTATTTATACTTTACGAACGTTCATAATTTTTTTTAAGTGAAAATCATCAAAACTGGCGGTGTTACGTGTTGAACAAGGTTCAGGCTTATCTGAAATGAAACAGTCAAAAGGATTCATGATTAGTATGATCGCGATTATGGTGTGAACTACAATTACAAAAAAAAAATTTTCTTATTTTTTGTTAGCTCGCTGAACATGAAAAATTTTTTTATTCATTCTCATTCACGCCATAATCACAATCATACTAGTAAGGAATCCTTTCGATTTTTTCATTTCAGATAAGCAGAATGATCGGAATCGTGTCAGCAAATAGGACACTTTTTTTTAAACGAACCTTGTTCGACAACATGTAACCCCGTCAATTTGGATAATTTTCACTTGAAAAAAATTGTGAACATTCGTCGAATATACATAAATATGTATGCAAAATGCCGATATTAAGAAACTTGTATTTTTTTTGTAAAAAATTCCCTAAAAAGATCAGAAAAGTGAAAATCTACATAGCGCTGAATCAGAAGGTCGATAAAGAATGGTACAATGCATATCTTTTGTTCTAAAAAATTGTAAAACTTTTTGCAGCACCGCCTCGATATTTTCATGTAGAGAGCTTTTATCATGGTCATTGACTGACCCTTCTGCTTATCCAGGTCTTCATTTTCCAAATGTAATACTCGAGTAATATCCGAGGCTGCGATCAAAGTGTTTCGTACCGTTTTCTCCGCGGATATCATGGTGTCGGAGTAATAGGAGTCGGAATGCCGGGAAATCTAGGGTGCTAACGATCGCGAATGCTGCCTCGGGAAACAGGCAACGGAAAAGAACGTGGAAAAGCCGTATCTATGAAGCTGGATGGTTCGTATACTGCCGCCATAGCCGGGCTGGAGCATTTGACGGCCGTTTACGAGCAACACACTGGGCGTGCAGCGATAACACCCTTCTATGGGTATCGCCCCATTTTACGATCGTATGAAAGGCATTTTTGAAATAAAATCCCGGCGCTTTACGGGCATTAAAGACTACATTGTGATGTTTATGCGTTCACTTCGTTTGCCAGTCTTTTCAAATAGAACTTCGCCCACCCAACAATAACAAAAGTTCGCCAGCTTCTAGACAATGTCTCTTTATCCCCCGCAGAAGAATTTACCTCTTTCTTTTGTTGTCCGCAGAAAATCCTGATTTTTAACATTTAAAAAAATTTTTTTTCTTTTGTTTTTTTTAGGAAAACGGTTCCGGTGCTTGCCTCCCTTGCAAATCCTTTCGTCGATCCGGTTTCGGTAGTTTCCTCTTCCCTTTATGAACTAGGCGCGTGAGAAAAGGAGACAGGAACTGCCGAACAGCCATAATACTTTACCGAGACCGCACCCTCATTTTATGGCGGTGTAAAAAACACTTTTGACACGAACTTTTTATATTTTACGATCGTGAACGGTGGGAATATTGTGCCAGAGTTTATTTCAGATTTCTGGGGAAGTTCGGCTCGACTTTTTGACGAGTTCCGGTCGTGGTAAGTTATTTATACACTCTAAAGTTACGTTAATAACAGAATTATTCCTAATAAGCTTTTCAAAAATCATCTATCGTTTCACCTAACGTTTCCGCCTCAAATATTTTTATTGTTTTTAAAGATACGTTGAACGGTTCAATGGGGTTCACACGATGACATAAGAATCTTTGTTTTTATGTCATTTTTTTTTACAGATCTCAAGGTCACCTCAATTTTTTTAACGGGATCACCCTCTTATAAGTACTCCGACTGTGACCTTGAATGACCTTGAGTAATTATAGACACTGAATTCCAAACGAAAGAGACTATCATCGTAGGTGTTTAAAAAGGAGTGAACCCTTTGAAAAAAATGAAGATAACCATCAGATTTCTAAAAAAAAGAAAATAAAAATTCATATTTTTATGGCATCGTTTGGACTTCACTGGACCTTGTCCTTAAGACATTTGACATATCTTTGTCAAGCATAACTTTGAATTGCAAACGTTAGGTGACTCACCCTGTATTAATTTCTCAGAAGGTGTAAAAATAATAGTTCGACTAAATTGTACGACTAGGACGTAACGAGAGTTTCTGCAACATAGAATCTTTTTCCGCTTCTTCGTGATTGTTCATTCTATTCTCTAGTTTCTGAATTCTATTGTCATTTTAGGGTACTAGAGAATTATGCGAAAGTGATCTGTGCAAAATACTTTGTAAGCAGCAATTTAAAGCTCGTGTAGCTCGAATCACCGCGAACGGTCGGTGTAGTTTGTGGACACTGCAGTTCGTTGACATCGTCGGAAGAAAGTCGAAGTTAGAAAAGTAATGAGATAATCGCGAAGTGGCCGGTGAGCTTTAAAGAGAGGCTCATTGCCGGTGTTTGACCGATTCGATAAAAGTCAAGTGTATAAACCACGCCCGTCGTTAGAGGCTAACAAAGTGGATTATCGCGGTCGGTGGTGCTCTAGGCGTTTCATCGGGCCACTGCCATCCCCAGCTGCCATTCCAGGACGGTACATAACTGAGCCAAACTTCTCGCAGCTCCGTTTCCACCCCTTCGGCGACTTCGCGCCTCGAGTTTCTCATGGAAACTCTCGCTTTTAGTGGAACCAAAATTTCAGTTTTCCTGGTCCGCTTTATTTCTTTCCGGGAAATACGTATGCAACAATTTTTTAGGTATTTTAATATAATTGAAACATTATAGTCTTATGTGCAGCTTCATCAATTTATTTATTCGGTTGCACCATAAATAAATTGTCGGCAATATATTTTTTATATTTCTTAACAAAGCACAGAGTCACGTTCGCACAATTTTGTAATCTCCAGACCGTGGATTTCTATGCAATATTAAAATTAATTTCATCGATAGCAAGGTACTATAACCAAATTCGTCTTGTTCTCTATTAATTTTAATAGTTTGATGATAACTAGACTGCGGATTTTATGCATTTACGACAAAAATGAGTAGATGTAATTTAAAATAGCAAAAATATTAGAAAAATTTGAACATACTATTATATTATTTTCAACCTAGTGAACATAATAGGGAATAGAATACATTTCTATTTTACTCCAGTTTGTTGCAGTTCAGGTACGAAATTTTTATTTTGCATAAAGATCCGCAGTGTAATAATAACATATTGATTATTTTCAATTCTTTTAATTCCGCCATTTTTGTTAGGAATGTGTAAAATCCATAGGTATTTCTTATTAAAATTGGCTTCCTGTTGATCACAGTTGTGAGCACTTGCAACGATTTACAACTAAATTTTTTAAATGACAACGTGTGTGCACTTGCAATGTACGTATGTTACAATGTCATAGAACAGTTGAGAAATACTACAACTGTTCTTTCACGCCATGTATGATTATAATATTATTGATGGATGTGGCGTGCAACACTAAAGTTAGCAACTATTGATGCAAAAGTCAATGTCGAATCCACCTACGTTCTTTTTAGCAATTTTTTCCAGAAACACAATAGATTAGTGGAAAATGTGTTCTGTGCATTGTATTGTGCATATCTTAAGGTACATTACGGGTATTTTAGAATTTTATTCAAAGGAAGGCAACTCAATTTTTCCAAACTTCAGCTTTTGCAACGAAAATAGAAAAAACTGTTGCTAGAAAAAATGAAACCGACGGCGAAGAGAAATATATGCGAGCCCTATTATCCGCGATTGATATCTGGCAGAGATGAAAATGTTATGCTCTTTCTGCATGGGCCGAATTCATCGACGGCCATTTAAATTGCTCAGCGAACATGGAGGCCCGCGCACAAGGGAAAATGAGTGATTACATCGAATCTATCAATCGAAACGCACGTCCTCGAAACGGAGCGTTTCATTCATCAAACCGAGACAATATTGTTCTAAAACCGAAGCCATCGCGTTCCCTTTTTTTTCACATCGAATTTCAATCGCAAGTTACTATCTGCACACAAAAATTATACGGGTTTCATCGATTGTCTGCTTGCGTGTGCTATTTCCTTTTCATTCGATTATTGCGGGCTGCATTTACCGTTCCGTTGGTCATTACTAGACTGCGGGTTTTTACGCAAAATAAAAATTTTCAACCAACGCTACAACAAAATGAAACTTAGAAGAAATTGGTAAAATAGGTAAAATATAGACTTTTTTACAGACGCGGTCTTTTTCCATCTTTCTGGAAAATGGTCCAAACTAGGACCGAAACGTCGAAAGTGTAATTAGCAAAATCGCAAATTTGCTTTAAATTAATATTGATCGAACCTTGCGCCGAGAATTATTACTATTTCTATATTAATTTAATTACGATCGAGAGAACAAGAGAAATATTTAGAATAGTAAATGATTATAAAAATCTAAGAATGTTGTTAGATTGTTTTCAATATATCAAAATTATTAAGGGTTGAAACCAATTTTTATTGAACACCTTCTTTTCACAAACGATCCAAAATATTTGTATTGTGCAAAAGATCCACTCTATTTACTCTAGAACTTCCATGTGAAATCTACGTCTTTAAGACGTTCCGAAAAAGACGTATTTAAGACATCTTAAAGACGTCCTCTTAGGTCGTGACGTTTTCAGTCCTAAAATGGACGCGAAGTGGACGTCTTTAAGCCGTCGTCTGCTATCTGGGAATGTTTATTTATTGATTCATTAACGCTTCAAACCAAACGGTTTATTTAGCAAAACAGCAGGAGAATATTTCGAATTTAAAAAAGCACATTGGTTACACGAGTTTCCGTTGAAAGAACTCGTCCCTGCAGCTGATGCTTTTATGCATACGACTCGATGATTCGAACAGAGCCAGCTGTCATGAAATTGTCAAAGGCGTCCATAAAAGCGAAAGAGAACGCTGCTCCCTGGTGTTTCATAAAATTGAATAGAGAGTGGAAGAAAATTACTCGATATTCTGACGGGGCCTGGGTACTTGCTCTCTTTCTTCTCGTTCGCAGAGAACATCCGAGCATCTTTCGATGCTGACATCACCTTCGGCTATCTCGCGCATCGCACGGCTATCGACGGAATTTCCCGGGCACGCGAATTTTATCGGTCTCGTCGGTGCCAGCGCCGCGATTCCCAGAAATTCATGTCGAACGCAGAATGGCCCGCATCTTCGGCGTTCCCACACCTGTTGAATTAGGACATCGATCGGGGTGTGTGCTCTCCTTGCGGCCAAGAAAGGTGCCCGCGATTCCCGGCGCCGCCGAATAACCGGCGATCAATTCGCCGGAATGCGGACTTTACGACAGTTTTAGACGATCCCTTAGCTGCCACCCTCGATAATGGAGCTAATGGCACCGCGATAGAAACCTCAGCTTATTCTACAAACGACTTTCGCCCTCCTCCACTCGTGTTTCACTCTGTAGTCGAAGCTGTCGAAGCGTTTAGCCGACCGGAGCTTGCGATTTCAAAACAATTTATTTTTTATCTGTATTTCTCTGATTAGTTCAGATCTGCAACCTACCGATGTATATTCCATCCCGCCCTAACAGTTGACAACGTGTTAAAAATTTATTTAAGTCGGAGGTTACTGTATTTTTTTGCCAATTTGTGCCACGTAGTTTGCCACGATTTTTTCGAAATTCCAGATCTTCTAAGCCGTCAGACTCGAAATGAGTATTTTTTCAAAAGTAAATGGTACATATTCCCTTGTAAGAATGACAAGATTGATTTTATTTAGACTTTGCGCGGCTCCTATCGTAATACGTGCTCTACTAGAGATTTCTTATGAAATCATTTTTATTATTTCAATAATTGTAGAATAAAAAATTTAAAAATCATTTTGACCGGTGATGGTAGGTTCAGCGTTAACCCTGAAACTTCACTGTGGGACTCAGATACCCAGAGCGTCATTAATTATAATGTGACATGCGTATTAGTGCGACGTTACAGGGTTAAAATGCGAGAATAGAAATGTGTATAGACTACAGCTGTCATAACCCTGTTTAATCCACAGAAATATTTCATTGGCTACCGAGATCGATATACTACAGCGTACGTTAGGGGCTCCCCGGCCTAAGCCATGTCAGTGTAAATCGCAACGGCACGTTGATCGCCACGACACTTTCGATCGAGGCTCTCGAAATAAACTTCGAACTCGCCGGTTCTCGTGTTTGACGCGCTAAAAAGATATGAATCTCGATGAATTCTCGTGGAAAATCTCGAGAAAACGGGCTGGGAACCGTCGAAATTTGGACTGAGAGGCCGTCACGCGATTAGGCTGCACGAGGAGGTATTATGGTCTTCGTTTGGGCAGCAGAAGAGTGAGTACACGTATCTCGTTAAATTTTATGTTATTCCATTGAGGTAAATAGATTTTCACTTTTTAAAAGGTGTGTAAATGGATTTTCACTTTTTTTTAAAAAGGTGTGTAAATGGATTTTCACTTTTTTTTAAAAAGGTGTGTAAATAGATTTTTACTATAAAACGCTAGTTCAACTTCAATTATTAATTTCAACACTCGATAACTTTGCAAATCTTGTCAGTTTTCCAATGTTGTAGTTTTTTCTAGTTTGTTAGGTTCGTTAGTAATATAAGCATTAAGAATATCATTCGTTTTCCTCCTGATAAGAATTTGTTTATAGACTTATCGCTGATTTGTATCTATTTTCACGCGGCTTTACATAAATGTTTATGTATATCGATATCTACCGCATATTTCTTAAACATTAGATATATTATCATGAATAGTACGAGGAGAACCTTCGGAAATGCCACCTTATTTTTAGCATTCTGAAACTTGTTGTTTTATTAAGTGTAACGTTTCAGCTATGTAAAGCGCTGGCCGATGTTGAGATTATGATGACAGTTTTGTTAGTCGTGATTGAAGGGTATAATGCATGTCTTCGATTGAAATTGACGGAGGCAAGATAAAGCTGAAAGGTTAATATGTAAGGAGAAGAACATACTTTTTTCGTAATGTTTGACTTTAAAACGACTTTAAAATGACGGTTAACACATCGAAATTTCATTACAGGCGTAGATCAAACTTTCTCAGGGTCGTTCCACGCGAAATCGGAAACTTTTTGGAGTAATATCTCGGATTTTGTTCAAATTTAAATATGTATGTGTAGTCTTTAGCGACCTATGAACAAATCTCAAAGGATTTCTCGATATCTTAAATGAGCTAATTGTTGATTTTGCAAACGTGTAAAAAACACTTTACAAAACTATTTCTTTGCGGTGCAGCGTTCACCTTAGATAATTTTAATTCCGTCAATTTTCAAATTTTTAAAAAAAGCTTTTTAAAAAAGGCTCCGTCATGAGGACACTTGGGGCTATATCCTCATTTTCTTTTCAATTTTTTAAAAAGTGGTCTGCTATAAAAACACGACATTTGTTTAAAACAATTCCAAAATAAAAAGTGAAAAAACTTTTTTGTTAAATTACATTTTTAGTAGACTCTCTCATGCTTTTACTATAAGCTCCCAAAAACTTATTTTTATCGATTTGATAGTTCTAGACGTATGATTTAATGAAAGAATGATAACACGTTTTTTTTACACTTCTGTAAAATGGACAATTTTTTATATATTGAGAAATATTTTACGATTTGTTCATAGGTCGCTAAACACTACAACATGTTCAAATTTGAATAAAATCTGAAACATTACTCTAAAAAGTGTCCGTTTTAATCCTAATTACTATTGTTTAATTTATCAGCCTTCAACTTCTCTACCTGTTCATAAATAGTACAGATTATCAGAAATGTTATCACAATTTTTCCGCTAATCTAGCAAAATACTTACACGCAATTGCTTTTCAAAATTGACGCAGGATACAAACATTTAATTTCAGGTTCTAGAAATTGCAACCAGAAAATATCCCCACGTACCGGAAGAGAAAAATGAGAGCGCAACCGAGCAAATTGATTTTTTTCCCCCCGACAAAAGCATTGCTCGCAGAATACGATCTGTCATTGCTGTACGTTCCGAATCAATCGCAGGGTGATTCGTGAAGAATTTTCACGAAGTCTGCGAACCCGGTATATGTATACATATGTTACGCAGCGAGAGCTTACTATCTCAATCGCGTCACGTTCCGAGTTCCAGGAGCGATACTCGAACTTCCTGTTATATCGTCTACCACTTTGCTTCCAACAAATTCCTCTTGCTACGAACCCTCGCATCTCCGCCCCCGTCTGACGTGATCGTGGCGCACATAGTGCAGTATCGCACAATTTCTTCGTACATTTTTTTTTTCTGCCATTTTGCACGGCTTTGGGCGAGCTCGCCGTGTATCGATTAGCAACAATCGTTGCAATTTGAATTCTTGGTATCTTTCGCCGAAGTACATTTCATTGTTATTTTAAGAAAGCTCTAGTAAAATATTCTCGTGTAAAATCCGAATAAAATAGGGGTTCGCGTAAAGAGTAGCTATCCTTAACCCATTACGTACCATTTTTTCGCGGTTACAGTAATTAAAACGTCTTCAACCCTAAAAGTGTCGTAGAAAAGAAAAGAAAATATATATTTTTTGTATGGCTGCATGGATTTTAATGCTGAAATATTGATTACAAACAAATCAAATTTCATTTCATCTAGAAACAAAGACGTAACATTCGTATTTGTTAGACTTCGTTTAAAATCCTTATCACGAGTCTGGCTCGTTAAAATACGGCAAGGGGTTAATTGTAAAAGTACATAGTTGTACGAAGCATGCTAATTTTCGGAAAATTGTGTTCCGGATCACGGTGTGCTTCCTTTTTCGAAAGGAAGCTTGTCGGCATACACCGTGGCACCGGAAACAGGTTTCGATCTCTTTCATCGGGAAGTTCGGTGCTTCACTGACCACCACTCAGCTCTATAATTTTATTTACCTCGGACTCGTGCGTTCTTCCGTGTACCAGGCGGTTTTGCCACGGTGGAAGGGCTGTGGCTCCACTCGGAAACAGAGTACCGTGGAGAACGCTGGAACACTGAATAAAGGAGAGAAGCGCGTGATGGAAGGCGGCATCAGAGCCCCGCGGAATATTACGACGGGAAATCCGACGTTAGATATTGGCAGCTTGATAAAATGGAAATACCGTAGACGACAGTGCTGCGGCCTGAAACAGGCGCGCGGTGTCGTATCCTGTCACTCTCCCGCGTTTTCCCTCGAATCTTCGGGCTTTTTTAACTTGAAACTTACGTGGCAGCGTTTCCCGGTGCCACCGCAACGTTACCGTGCAAAATGCTTCGCCGAGAAGCTCCGGAAAATTATGCGACAACGATTATTCGCAATCCGTGTTTCACCGTGAATCGTCCCACTATTTTTCATTGAACCTTACGCCTCAACCGAAGCTTATGCCTGTTTGAAATACTTTCGCAAATAGTAGCGAGTCTTAACAACTTTTCCAGTGCAAAATAAATTTCATTTCGGATGGAAAGTAACCGGTCCAACTTCCAAAGAAACTCAAATGTCAGCTTCCGGCGTTCCCGTCGACCTCCTTCTGTGACTGCGTCGAGAGAAATCCGTACCCGGGCGCACAATATTGCAATATTGAATAACCACCGTCGGCAAACGCGATTCTTGTCAGGCAGGATTAATGCGTCCAATAAAAACAAAAAAAAAATATTTCGGTCGCTCGTGCGTTAGAGATAGATACGGATCGCCGGAATGAAATATCTCGATTTTGATTGCGTTAAATTCGCGATATCTGCATCCCCGGCAGAAGTATTTCACCTGTGCCGGAATGATTGAAATGTTATTTCAAGCATTGGCTTGTACCCGTGCAATAACCGCATTTTCCTCGTGACGGGGGCGAAGGTAAACAGAAAATTGCTGTCTGCTTGAATAAACTGGAAAGGATTTTGGATGCTGGGATATCCAGCATCCGGCACGCATCGCAGTCGAATGAAATCCTGAAGGATATACACTTCGAGTCACGAATTTTCAGTTGCAGTATGCTGACCCAGTTGACACAGAATGTAATTTGCTAGTGGAGACAAGACTTCTTCTCAATAATTCAATTGCAGTCTCAAAACAAGTCCCATCAAGAGAGCACGTTGCAGTCTCATAATCAGACTACAGTGAAGCCTTCATCTAAGAAAAACCCTCGGGTCCGTGCTGTTTCTTAGATCCTGTGCTTCTATTCCGCGACGCATGGCCAAAAACTTATTGGACCTGTCCTGACCCCGTATCGAATTACGCGCCATGTTTACACTTTACACAGCTCGAGCTACTTGGCGCGGTATGCCCCGTAGTAGAAAGGATAGTCGCTTTTCTTAAATCGTGCAGTTTCCGTTTTCTCAGATCAAGGCTTCACTGTAGTCAATTCAAGAGAGTATGTTGCAATCTGAGACCAGTCAATTCGAGGGAGCATGTTGCATACTCGGTTTTTTTTATTATGGAAAATCATTTTATTATGGTAAACACTCAAATCGCACATACTTATACACATAAAAACATTAAGATTAGTGTAGTATCCAGTCGACGCAACTTGTATCTATATACTAAGACCGTAGCTCCTAAAAAATGACAGGATACAAAGGCAACCCTTGATATTAGGCTTGGCTATCCGTAATGAAAATCGCATAATCGGTTCAGTTGCTTACTTCGAAAGTACGATTGCGGTCTCCTAGCAATTGAATTTATTTCCCCTTGGAACGGAATATTTACGAGGCACAACGTGCATCATACGACGCCGCACAGTGCGTTGGGATGCCCGTTTTTTGGGCAAAATTCCATATCATAAAAATTATAAATGGTATAAAAAAATGTTTCAAATAAAAGTTATAGGGTATAGGAAAGAGTATACGATGGTTGTATTTGTCGGATATTGTTGTAACCTTGAGAAGCTGTGTGAAGGTCACATTTAAAATTTCATACGGAAATGTATATTCTTGATTACGTATTCTAGTAGGTGAGGTTAAGACATTTCCAAAACACTACAGAGACATTATTTTTGCATAAACCATCGTCAAGATATAAGCATCCAAAGTTGACGTGTCGTCTATAGTGGTATTAATTATACATATCGAGACGCAAAACAGTAAAATAAAATAAAAATCAAATTAAATAAATCCTGAAGTACACAGAGAATAATTTTTAAAATTAGGGGGGCAGTTCGGGGCAGAAAATTTTTATAGAATTCAGTAAAGCATAGTCCTGCGAATATTTTCTAGCAAAAACTACAAGACGTATTTACCTTTTTTGGAAAAGCTTAGTTAAAGTTATAAGAATTTTTATTTTCGCGTTTTAACAAACGGACCACACCGAATCAATAAAATAACGAGTGCACACCTTGAACTAAATGATCGATCGCAAATTGTTTAATATTTCTCTTTACAATACGTTGTATACGGTCTTTCTTTTACGCGCGTATTTGAGGTTACAACACAAGAAAAAGTGACGTGTCAGATTATGAGGAAAGGAAATATTTTGTTTCACTTAATGTTCAGTTATTTTTTTTCTAGCGATTATTCATGAATAAATGGTGTTTTTAAAATAAATTTATGTGAATAGATATACATTTAAAAAATATTGATTTTTTAATTTTTGTCCTCTTAGCCGACGCACTGTGCGCCGGTAAGAATTCAATTGACGCGCGCACACGGACGGAAAATAAATTCGAAGGATAAACGAAATAACGTGTCCGACCATTATCTGTCGCGAGTATAGCGCTTACGATGTATCGGCGGCGCGGGGCGGCGCGGCGTTGCGAGCTCGAGTACAGAACCGGGAAATCAATGATTTATCTGCGACCTATTCGAAGTTTATAATCATGGCGGTCAGTTGCGAACGATGTGTTGCACTTTAATTCAAACACGTTATCAGCTGCAACGTCAGCGACGCGGCCTGATGCCATACAATTCAATGTTTTGAATATAGCTGCGGTTTATCCTGTAATATTGCGATTACATTTTCAGGTGGGCACGAAAACGTCGGAAAGAGAGGGGCGGCGCAGGAATGCATAATATTCGAAGCTTTTCCATATTTCCCGTTATTAAATGATACGGCTTGGGCCGTCGCAACGTCTGCGCAAGCCTAAAGCATATTTTATTAAAAAAAATGGTCACTCGGATTGGTCTCGCCATAAAAGAGGAAAAAAATTGCCGCAACGTACCGCAAATGGAATTCGGTAATTTTGATGTAGCTTTAATGGCAGCCGGATAAACAAGTTATCAAACAATAAAATATCCCGCCGGTATTTCCGCAGCGAAATATGAAACACGGGGGACGCATGATATCGAAATTAAAGTAAAACTGTTTGTTCCGAGGATTACCGAGTACCATTCCACAATGGATTCCGGTTTTTGCGATTCGTAGATTAAATGAAACGGTCTTGAAGTCTCTTGTAAACCCGATGTGCAAACAGATTTTCAATACTTTTAATCAACATATGCACTAAACCACCGCCAGTCAAACGACAGGTTTCATATATTTTATTTTTACAGTTATTGGAGTTATAAACATCTCTTCGTGGGGAATGAATCATTCAATTTTATTATACGTGCCGGCGAAATTCGATTACTCCCGGGTTTTGTTATTTTTATAAATCTTCACAATCACTTTTAGTGCTCGGTAGGTTTAATATCTATGAACAAATTGAATCGGGTTTCAGTGAATTTGGTGAAACCTATTATAAATTTTTATATTTTTCGAGGGATTGGTATTGTTATTTAAAATGGGCTCTATGTGATTTTTACTGTTTATTTGTTTATTTAGTTATTTCTGAAATTTACTTTTACTGATTTGTTGTTTTATAACATGTAATTCCGGAACTGACTCCGAAAATGTATTCGAGTCTATGATTATTCACAATATTTTACAATGAACTGGATTCAGCTTTATTTATCTCACATTTTTCGGTTTTATGGGTCGAAAAAAAGACAGTGCTGATTCATTTTTGAAACCCTGCTCGTCAAGACAGGGAAACGTGGTTAATAATTATTCAGTTCGGCGCCGTGTTCGTCGCCAGTTAATCTCAATATATGTGCGCAGAAGATTATCCGAAAATTAAAATTAATGGCGCGTATTTACGTCGCCATTTTCCGGTGAGAAAGTTTCACGGCAGCGCGAGCGAAAGAAGCTTTCAAAGGTTTATCAATTTTTTTTTTGTGTCCGGAAACCAATTTATGGCGGATTTTTCACGGCTACGGGTGTTTGTACTGCGTATCACAACACCACTCTGGATTATCATAAATTTGTAGCGACCGAATAAATTAGAAGTTGACACTGACTTCGATTATGAAGCGGCTGAAGCGAAGGTTCCGAGAGCTTCTGCATAATTTCAAGTGGACCGACGATGTTTTTATTGATCGTTTCGAAAAGTCGGAATTAGCAGAAGATTTATGTTATTGGCAGATTTAAAAGATAATGAAAATGGTAATGAATCAGGTAATAAAAGAAGGGAATCAAAACGCTATTATTTCTCCCATTGTTAGATCGATTTGTGCGTTGCAAATGTATAATGATCTGCAATTTACTTATTGCAAACGATCATGGCAGTTTACTGATCGATCTTTTATTAGCATAGAAATATTAAAACATCCTTCGGATTACGTAAACAAATTCTCAGAAACAATTTTAGTGTTTTAATCGTCATTACTATTTTTCACCTTGTCGAAGCGTTCTAAGGAAATGTTTTAATCGCAACGAACGAAGGATCACGTAGAAAATACAGGAGCGTTGAAATGATTGGAGAATACTGAATTTTTTGGCCACTGTTCACCAAATGAAATTGTCGCAATAATAATGTTAACAGGGGAGCAAACAGTCGCGAAGATCGAGATTATTTATCGTTGTGCCGGAGTGCAGATTTCTGCGAGAGTTATTCGATAAACTTAATAGAGGCTTTCGTCTCGCTCGGAGAAAATCTGATAGAGCAGAAAACGGAAACTGAATCAATTTCAATTTGACGCCAGTTCCTCCAAGTGATTCTACGAAAATCTATATTTGCAGAAATGCCCGCAGTTTATTTAATGGAACGTAGTTCTAGAAGTTCTCGCGCCTCGAGAACGGTGCCGTTTGATTTTTCTACTCGCAGGAATGCGATCGCAAAAATTGCTTCCTCTAGTTTGCAACGACGACGACGACGACGACGACGACTGCTCGACAGTTTTAAATGATAACCTTCCAGTAATGGCGAGCAGAAACATTCACGGTGAAGAGAATCTCGGTTACAGTTGCCTCCACGTTCTATCCCTTCCTTCCTTCGTCGATGCGTGTCTCGAGTTCTCTCCTTCCTGCGAGTTACGTTGAAACGACGATAATGACGGCTAATTGACACTGACGGAGGCTACTTGCAAACCAACGCGGGGATCGCATGAAATCACTGACGCGAGCCAACCGTCATTCCCGTCGAAACTTCTTCCCGATTCCACGATTTCGGAAAATTTTCAACCCTTCATCCTTCCGTACACGCGACGATACGAAACTTCGTTTTACCGTGCAACTCCTCCGTCTACGGCAAAAAGATATTTTCGCCACTTAACTGAAGGCTTAACAATATTTCTGTATTTTTTTTATAGTGATTCTTTCATTCGTCTGGTTAAAAAAAATTCTTAAAGTTGAGTAAAATCGTATTCAAATTGTTACGAATGAATATTTCTTTTTTTTTGGTTCTTGTTACACTTTTAGAGCAAAAGTATTTTTTCCTACTCGATTGAAGCTCGACGAATATTACAATATTTTTTTCACAATGATTTTTTTCATTTGTTTGATTGAGAAACATTTTTGAAATTGTCTATATTTGGACGACTCGAGGTTCGTCGAAACGAAAAATCGTTTGTGAATTTGTTTTTAATATCTAGTAGCTGCGAATCGGTAAATTTTTCGTATATAACAATGCTCCCCTATTCGATTGAAGTTTGACGAACATTTTAAAACGATCCTCTCGGTTGACGTGTTTTAAAAAAGATTCTAAAAATGAAGGTAGACACACGAGCGATTTTTCTAAATTCTGAATATTCAGAGGCTGTCAAGTTCCGCGTCTCCCTCCTTATTGTCAGCGTTTGGTGTAGTTAAAACATAAAAGTAGCCGCGCGGTAGTCGAGGAAAGTATGCGCGGGTTCTCGCCTCGAATAATTTCCCGCTTAAGGGGTTCATGAACGCGTTCCCCGTTTAACGAAGAATTCGTTAATTGCGCTGGGCGTTTCGTAATTTCCCGAGCGTGTCTAAGTGGGAACATACTTGCGGAAAAATGCACGATGGAGTCTCGCTTAATCATTTATTAGTGTCATGGTTCGAACAAGATTTCACACGTTGCAATTCATACGGAATTTCTCGACGATTAAGGAGTGAATTTCACGCGTGCTTCAATCCGACGTTATGAAATGATGAATTTGCCCGTTGGAAGCTAGGTCGGAGGCACGCTCGACGTGTTTTCGAAAATGCGAACGAGTTTGCGCGGAATCCCACGTCGAATGGTTCCCTATGCAAAAATGAAATGAGAAAAGTGGGTAATACTTTTTTATACGGGTTTTGTCCCGGGGAAATCGATTCCGAAGATTCGTCGGATGTAGTTCGACGAGAATCGATTTCGACCACAGCGAGATGGTGAAATTCTATTTGCAATTTTTTCGAACTATCTGGTGCGATGGGACGCCTCAAATTAACATTAATACTTTGACATTTCAAACCTGAAATTATGCTTTTTCAGGAAACATTGCAGAATTTATTTTCCTTTTGATCTAATAACTTGATTAATTTTCAAGCTAACAATCACGGTAATGAATTGTTCATTCGTAAATTCAAAGCTTCATTTCTCATTCTATATATGTAATTACTGTTTTTCATTATATAAATAATGTTAATAGTTATAAATATTATTTGCATCAGACAAATTTCGGTAATATTTACATCACAGCGGGATGGATAGAATAGTTACACTTGTTTGCATTGCCGTGTATGTAAATGTTTAAAAATTCGGGGTACACAGCTACGATATCAATCAAATTCTAAAGCTGTATTTAATCAAATTTCGAAGCTTTATTTGCTCAAATTTTGACAATAAACACTGTCTACAATAGCAAAGTTAATTATTTGCTACAGAAATGGCGAGATCTCTAGTCCGCGCAAGTTAAATAAACCCACGTCAAATTTTCTGTTTAAATACAAAACTAGAAGTTAGTGCAAAACAGTAACCGCGCGTGACCACTCGTGACCAATCTTAGTTAGCCTATGCTTCAAAATTAGATGTACAAACCAACGACACTTCTAAGTTTACGTAAGTTTTTCTAATTTTCATGGTTTTTCGATCTCCTGTTAATTTCCTTCACGCAGCTGCCGAGAGTTTTCGCGTTGAAATACGGTTACATCATGTGTGGCACATGTAACCGCACCGAACCAATCTGTCGAGTTGAAATTTCGATTTTGTACAAAATGTGATTGACAACCGCAACATTGACCGTCATAATGTTTTTACCAAAAATTAGAATGTGGAAAATTTGACACATTGTAGCCACCCGGAAGCAAATTAGGAAATTTTTTCGAATCTTCTGATCAAAATCTTAAAAAAATTATCTTCACATTATTTTCCAAAAAATCGAAGCGATTTCTTATTAACCCTCCGATGCCCAACAATTTTTTAAACGGTCGTAGCCCAACAAGGTCCCCAGGGATTTTCTGTATTAATATGGCATGTAATGCGTAGAATTGTTTTTTTTTTACCTTAATGGTGTTATTATAGTTTTGTTAAGTTCCTACGTTTGTTGTAGTATTGCAGAATGTGTGTTGACATATATTTCGTCAGTTAAATTGGAGAAAATTGGAGAGGAAACTAAAATGAAGTCAAGTAGGGGACGAAAGGAAGGAGAGGAAGGTACAGACGTACGGAAAAAGGCAATCGCGGAAGGGTGTCATAAAAAATAAACGCAACGCGTCTGAATATATTTTCTTCATCCCTTCCTTACACATAGCCATAAAACACGAACAAAATACATGAAAATACCTGCACAAGCAAAAAACAAGAACAAATTACATAGTGATCTCCACAAGGTCCCTGCGGACCTTGTCGCTCATCGACGCCATAAGTGATTTCAACCCGAGATTATGATGAAAAAATTTACGGAATCGTACCGAAACCGATTGTAATCCTTTCGGACGAACCGTATTGAAATGCCGCAACATGGAAAACGGCAAAGGTCCCTAGGGACCTCGTTCGTCATCGAAGGGTTAATATTAAAGTATTGTCACGTTACTGTGGCGAGCGACAGTAGAAAGTCAATCGGCAGGCTTCCGGCTAGAAGCGTTCATTAACGGCGAAAGGGGAGGGGGCTGAGGTATCTTTTACACAGCGATATTTCGCCAGCGTCTGGTCGTTCGTTTTTTCGTTCCACTCGGCCGGCACTCGTGGCAAACAAATCGCTCGCATATTTTTTCGTCACATTATCGCGGGAAATATATAGGTTATTACCGGGAGAAACGCATTCGCTGCGCGGCGCTGTTCGGGGAGGAGCGTGCTACGGTATACGTATACATGCATACACAACGTTTGGATTCGGCCGAGTGAAAAACAGTTCCCGTCGGGGCAATTTTCGTAGCTGCGATAATGAGAGCTAATAATTGGTAGTAGTCGTTAGCGGAAGTCTGCGACAGAACGATCGCGAGGAGGAATAATTCTCTGTCGTGATTATTGGTGGGCCGCAGCTATACGGTGTAACAATTTCGCTCGTTAAATCGTTCGTTTCATTGCGTGAACGTCGAACGGAGATTAACGACGACGATAAACGGCACCGTGCCACGTGTTCCATTATAATTTTCGTTATCCTTTCTCGCTGTTTCTATTTTGGCGCAAAAAGGCGGACGATGATCCACGAGAATCACTAAAATATTAATCAAACTTCATATCGAGTGAGCTGCTTAAACGGAATAGCTGGATAAACATGAGTAATCGGCACCCATGCCATTTTTCATCTTTTTGGCTGCCAAACTATGTTCTTTGCCTAAAACACTGTTCTGAAAAATTTATAATTTAATTTATATATTTATATAAAATTTATAAATTTATATATTTAATTTATTGTCAACGACCATTGCCTCGCTGAAAATACCGGTTCTCGTTCGATCACCGAAGTTAAACGGCGTAGGACGGGGTCCGCACCTAGGATGGGTGACCGCTCGGTAAAAAGCCGGGAAGTGACCCTCTGGGTGCGTTTTACGTGTTGTTGGCAAAATAGGTGGTTCGGAACCCACCTTAATAAAAAGTAGGTCCCGCTGGGGCCTAATGTCATTACATTACATAGTAATTGATTAGATACCAACTTTTTTAATAATGTAAACAATATTT
>CM052215.1:4634552-4700794 GCA_028454225.1 Lasioglossum leucozonium
GTTGTTGGCAAAATAGGTGGTTCGGAACCCACCTTAATAAAAAGTAGGTCCCGCTGAGATTGGAAATTAGGCGATAGTTGAGGATTGGTAAAGGGAGAAGTGGTGGAATGGATTTGAAACCCTGAGGGGACCAAATATCATTACATACATATTTAATTTATTAAACACGTCCATTTTATGTCTGTGAAAGTCTTACGTCCTGAAAAGACGTCGTTTTCAGGACGTCGTCTTAACGCCTGAAATAAAACGTCTTCAAGACGTCTTTTTCGGGACATGTTAGAGATACAGCTTTCACATGGAAGTTTTAAGTAGACTGTGGATCTTTATGTAAAATATAAATATTTTGCATCGATTGCAAAAAGAAGGTGTTCAATAACAATTGATTTCATCCCTTATTAATTTGAATATTAGGGTATCCAAAATTCTTACAGCTCCCGGAAATGGGAGGTTCCTGGGGTGATTTGAAGCAACATTTTCCTTTGCAAAAATGTCCACCGGGGCTTCGTTTAGGAGTTATTAACGAAAAACACTGACCAATCAGAGCGCGACCTAGACGCGTGTTGGCAAAGATGGTACGGCGCGCTAGACGGATCCCCTCGCTGGAGCGTCAGCGGTCCGCCGCGAAAGAGAAGTGAACAAGTGAAGGAGTAGAAATTTTGAATTATGTATTTTAAAAACTCACATATTTAACCGTAAATCCACTTGCTGCTTGGAAATGTAGGTCACTCGCCCACTCAGTGACGAACTACACAGCTGGCCTCAAGTATACGACAGTGCCGAACGGTAAAGGACGTACGGTCAGGTCAACGGATCGCACAGCTGGTGGTGGATAGTAGGTATACGACAATCTAAGGCCCAAGGGATGCGCGGTAAAGTCAAAGATCCAGACCTTCACTTTCACTGTTCAAACGATACATAAATCGTATGATTCTGTCATACAGATGCCATGAAATTTTTCCACACTCGCGATCACTGTTAGCACTTGTCACCACATAGCTATGCACTAATAACAATTCCAATCTCACTTGTATCACAGCACAAATCACAATAATGAGGAAATGAAATCAGTAGACTGCGGTTTTCATGCAGTTGTAGCAAAAATGAGTAGGTGCAGTTTAAAACAGTAGAGAGATTAAATTAATTAAAATCTCCAATGTATTATTTTTAAATTGTTCACATGATTAAAGTAAAAATCAAATATCTGTTTGGCTCCTGTTCCTTGCAACGGCAGCAGCCAACTTTTATTTTGCAGAGAAACCCGCAGTCTAATGATTATCACTATTAAAAACATACATATTCGCAACCGTGAATTTTGTACTGATAACTCATTAAGATGTTCTCTTTACCTCGGCTCGAACGACACTGATTTTACTCAAGATTTTTCTGAAAAGTCTAGGGACGTCGTTATGCGTGTCGAAAATGCACGCTGTAGCACGCTTACGAAAACGACGGGGTGGATGGACGAAAAACAGGATACGAGAAGGACCGCTGTAAGACTAGAATTTATCGCAATCATATGTTTCGGTATTCCTGCAGATTGGTACGCAGAGTCAATGGGTAACTGTTCGAAAACGTAGTCCCACCAAGAGGTAGAAATGGCAGGTCCGCGAGCCGCAAGGGTGCCTATTGTCCTATACCTCTCTTAAGAAACTTTCTAAAAGAAGGACGGACAACGCTTTCGAAAAGTTATGCATTGACTCTGCATACCAATCTGTAGGAATACCGAAACATGTGATTGCCAGCGTGATTAAGCGTGCTAAGCGTGCATTTTCGACACGCATAACGACGTCCCTAGACTTTTCAGAAAATTCAGTATCGTTCGAGCCGTGGTAGAGACATGTCCAAAGAGTTATTAGTACAAAACTCACGGTTGCTGGTATGTGTGTTTTTAATAGTGATAATCACTAGACCGCGGGTTTTTATGTGAAATAAAAGTTGGCTGCTGCCGTTGCAAGGGACAGGAGCCAAACAGACATTTGATTTTTACTTTAATCATGTGAACAAGTTGAAAATAATACATTGGAGTTTTTAATTATTTTAATCTCTCTACTGTTTTAAACTGCACGTACTCATTTTTGCTACAACTGCATGAAAACCGCAGTCTACTGATTTTATTATCTCATTATTGTGATTTGTGCTGTGATACAAGTGATATTGGAATTGTTATTAGTGCATAGCTATGCGGTTATAAGTGTGAACAGTGATGGCGTGTGTGGAAAAATTTCTTGACATCTGTATGAAAGAATCATACGATTTATTTATCGTTTGAACAGTGAAAGTGAAAGTCCCGATCTTTGACTTCACCGCGCATCCCTTGGGCCTTAGATTGTCGTGTACCTACTATTCACCACGAGCTGTGCGGTTCGTTGACCTGACCGTACGTCCCTTACCGTTCCACATTGTCGTATACCTGAGGCCAGCTGTGTAGTTCGTCACTGAGTGGGCCAGTGTCCCCCATTTCCAAGCAGCAAGTGGATTTACGGTTAATTAAGTGAGTTTTTACAATACATAATTCAAAATTTCTACTCAGTCACTAGTTCACTTCTTCTTCGCGGCGGACCGCTAACACTCCAGCGAGGGGATCCGCCTGGCGCGCCGTACCATCTTTGCCAACACGCGTCTAGGTCGCGCTCTGATTGGTCAGTGTTTTTCGTTAATAACTCTTTAACGAAGCTCCGGCAGACATTTTTGCAAAGGGAAATGTTGCTTCAAATCACCCCGGGAACCTCCCATTTCCGGGAGCTGTAGGAATTTGGATTGAAACAATGTAACAAAATTCTTAGGTTTTCATAGTCATTTACTATTTTATATTTTACCTACCCAATTTCTTCGTGAATGCATAACAATCCGCAGTCTAGTCATAAGAACGGTTTATGAATTTTTTCAGATTTTTAAGTTCGCGGCGTCGCAGTTAGAAAAAATAAAAACCGATTTTTTCGACGTTTTCTGCGGGAAAAGTAAGCTAACCTTGAAATTGTTACGTTTTATTTATCCTATAAGTCTATCAGAATAAATCTTGAACATTTTACAGGAAAAATTAAACAATTAAATCACTTGATTAGCTCTTCTACTGCGTCAGTGCGTTACATCGGAAAGTATTAACCAAAAAACGTCTAATACTATGACAAACCGTTCAGAAGACGTTCGCAAAACGTTCATAA
Source organism: Lasioglossum leucozonium (assembly GCA_028454225.1). Lineage (NCBI taxonomy): Eukaryota > Metazoa > Arthropoda > Insecta > Hymenoptera > Halictidae > Lasioglossum > Lasioglossum leucozonium. The sequence goes on from CM052215.1 coordinate 4,637,714, forward strand.
GACATTCAACACGTCTTAAAGACACGTCAACAGACGTCTTTAAGACGCCTTGAATGTCCAACAACAGTTGTCTTTAAGACGCCTTTGTACTATCAGGGTACCGTTTCGTTTAAAGCTAATATGAAGAAATATAATAAGAATAGTCTTTGAAGCAAAGAACATCGCTGAGTATAAAAAAAAAAGAATTAAAAATTCGAACTTTTCTGTTCCGCGGTTCGCGGTTCCGCTGTAATTATAAAGTAAATAATGTTCGCACAAAGCTTTTCGTTCGCGAAACCTCGCTTACCATAAAGTCTCGATCCGTCGAATCCTCTATGGCTCGAAAATAGTTGTTCCCTAGAAATTCGAATTATCTCGGTTCGTAATGAAACGCGAATGTAACGCAGATTCCACAGTAGAAATTCAAATTTCGTCGAAGGGAGCCGACGGAACGCAACAACCATCGCATAAATTGCGGGTCGCGGTGTTTGTTATACGTTCATTTCGCGGACACCGGGTTAGATTTATCGTACGATCTCTTCGCGGCCGCACTTATGAATAACGCGGTACAAATTGCGTTTCCGCGTACCGCACGCGGCCGGCCGCGCCCGCACCGCAAGCGGAGAATATTCCTCTCGCGGGATCCGTAAGTTATCGCGGGCTGGCCCCGGCGTCGAAGATTACTTTATCGAGAACTCTTGAATTAACGCCCCGAGATTCGCCGCGGAAACTTCTTTACGATAAATAATAACTTCTTTAATAAAGAGGAGATTTACGAGCGGCGCAGCGGATCTGACGAGAGAGAGAAAGAGAGAGAGAGAGAGAACGTTTGTCGAAAGAACGGTAACAACGAGAAATGTTGCCCGTTGTATTTTCGGAAATCGTAAAGTACCGGCTAGCGAAACGGACGAGAAAGTTTCGGTGCTCTCCGGGCGCAGGAATTTCGTAAAAATTTCTCTCGGGGCAGCACGCGAACCTCCAGGTGGAAATACAATGCCGTGGATCGTAGAATTCGAGAACGGAACGACACGGTAACGTGGAAAGTCGCGTAAATGTAAAAATAAATTCGCCAGCTTAAATTAAGGAAGACGTTCGAGCGGATCCTCGAACGTCCCGCAAGGGCCCGCAACGGCCGCAAACGGAAATAGAACGAAGTTTCCACCTTCGCCGAAACTTTATCATCGGCGGAATCCGGCGATACGATCTCTCCTTCGCGGTAATTAGAATTCGAGAGGTTGTTTACACTCTGTACGGTAACGGTTACGCTCGCGTAAAAGTGTTATGGCTGGGCGAGCATGTATTTCACTCAAAACACCGTACGAAACAACGGAGAAAAATCGAACGACAAGTTTCAAAAGCTCTTTGTAGAGAGGAGACCTCATTTTATAAGCCTGTTGTGATGTTAAGCCTTGGCGAACATTTTTAATGCCTGCAGAATTAGTTGAATATGTGAGATTTTCGATATAAGAAAAAAAAACCTACGAGAAACGGATAACGAGTCGGGAAAATAGTAGAACTACACGATCTAAGAAACAGCACGGACCCGAGGGGTTTTCTTAGATCAAGGTTTTTGTTTAGAATATTGTAGAACAAATAGTTTACTGTATGCGACGCAATTTTTTTACGTTCGATGTCCAAGCAATCCTCCAAGAATTGTGTTCCGATGTTCGAACAATTCAATGATAGTAATTGCGCGCTGAACAAATTTAGCGTGGCGATTATAGAATCGTGGTGTGGGTGAATTTGTAGCAAACATAAATCCACTTTAGGTAATGGACAAACATAATTGGAATATACCGAAGCACGGGGTCAGCTTTCGAATATAGGGTGAAATCTTTCACCGGGCGCTTTCCGTTTAATTTTCATCGTAGTAAATTGCACCGCAAAAATGCAAGAGTTCGCGGCCCGACGATCGGTTGCAGTGAAAACACCCTACGATTCTAATTGGCCACGCGATTAAATGTAATGAATATTTTGCCGTATAATCTAATCTCCCTGTGGGTGGCGCGAAACATTGCAACTATGGAAAGTTATAAAATTACAACGCGTGGGGTTAATCGGCGTTGCGCGACGCTGTTGAAGCAGCGGGGTAGCTCGTAACAATGTAAAATAATTTGAAAGCTTTAAACGCAGTCGTACTCCATGCGACAGCGATAAACAACATGACTCGCAAACATACTGCGTCGCGGGAATGTAATATTTTTTCAAAGAGGCTGGTCCCCGAGAAAAAGGTATGAAATTTTAAGAGGAAATTTAATTAACGCGCGACTGTGCGCGCAAGATGAGGTGCTCAACGTTGAACCTTTTATCTCTTAAATTCCAGCAAACGACCGTGAGACGGTTCCCTGTGCCCGCGACGAATTTCGTGGAAACCATTTTTTCTGCTCCGCTGCGATCGAGAAATATTGTCCAGCGGCAGTGCAACTGGCATATAATTTCGCAACTAATTGTAATAAAAATCCCGGGAAAATTATGGTTGCGCTGTTGCGCTCGTACTATCGTTCTCCGTCTACTGTAGCGTTGTTGTCCGTCGTATTAACATACAGGCATTATGCTACATCTCCAACAGCAGCGACACGATTCTTTTCGAATTTTCAGCACGATTGGCCTTCCGCCGCTCATATTTTTTAGTACAATTAAATTCGGTGAAATGTAGTGCACCTTTCACCAGGCATTTGTACTCGACGATACTCGCCTTTCCGAAAGATACATTTCGGTAAAATCGTAACAGGATCCGCCATAACGCAGAGCCATTTTCCCGTTGGATATAACAGAATTTCAGTTCTTCACCGCGGATTCGCTTTATGCAACGGTTATTAACAGTTAACTTCGGAACCGTTTCAGCTTCCGAGCTTAATACTCCGGATGATCTCGCGATATATTTTACCGGGACGGTGTATCCGTTTTGCGAGCGAGCCGAATGATCATGGCGAACAGCAGCTGCGTTTCGCCACCTATCCGAAGGTCGTCGACGAGAAACCACTATACTTTCCGTCGCAGCCTAGTAGCCCTTTATCTCGGAGTGATATACGAGAGCGAGCTGTGCTTTTCGCCGCGCGTTACACCGCTCGTTGCCCCGGGCTTTTAAGCTAATTCGAGGCGCGCCAGCTGCAACTGCACCGAACCCAAGCTCTCTTCTCGTCACCTTGCTTCTGCGTCTCCTTTTTGTCCTTCCTAGGAACCCGCCATCGATTCTCAGCCCTTCGTTTGCCGAATCACTTTCCCACCATCGATTTCTTCGTCAACGTTCTCCCAGTCCTTGTACAATCGATTTTTATCCAGACTTTTATAAATGTACCAATTAAATTCACTTTTCTAGAAGTCAGTTTAAATCATTAGCTGGAGAGGATTAACATTGATCACACGAAAGTAGGTTGAAAAATATGTAAAAAAATTTATAGTCATTTCAGGACAGATGCACTACATTTGGTTCCTGTTTATAAAAATTTTATTGAAAATAATTGAAAATATAGGCAGGCATAGTTGAATTATTTATTTGAATATCTTCAATAAAACACTACGTGAAATGAGTAAAGCTTTGATATTAATATGTTCATATAGTTTTTAAAAAAGTTCGAAAAAGTGCATTTCTCCCTAGGGCCTGGGGTTAGATGCACTCCTAATTGGGGATAGACGCAGTCCTTGCTTTATAGCCTCTTCTCCCTATTTCTTTTTTTTTGTTTACTCTATCACACATATAACATAATGTAGAATGCATAGTATACGTTTCATGGAGGCATTCGAGTCATCCTGAACAACAAATCCAATCTACTTTAGATGTGTTTGAATAGTGATCTTCCAAACATTCGATACAATAACTTTTTTTGAACTTTTCCTTGGATTTTATGCTCGAGTCTTCTTTATTAATTTATTTTTTAGTCGAAATAGTTTTACATTTTATCTAATTACAGAGCGATAAATACGAATCGATTAATATTAATTAATCAAAGTGTATGATGTTAACAAATAGTGTGTCATGAACAAATCTCAGTTTTAATTTATCGCTTTATAATTAATTGAGAAAGGGATGCTTCGCCCCTGACAAAAACGCCTGCCTAGAACGCCTACATAAATTACTGGTGCGTCTGTCCCTAGATTGAGGGGGAGTAGATTGTAATTAGATTATAATATTTCTTGATTAAAACGCTTCATAATGCATGTCTCCTGCAATCGCACATTTCATATGCAACGACCGTTTTCCGAAAGAAAAATTGAACTGTTCTTGTCCCTAGAAACAATTCTGACAATTCTTCGCTTTTGTCTTCCGAAAAATAATTAAAACAGCTCTCTGCTCGGTTGTCGCAACAATAAGACATTGTATTGAATTTTGAGAGGGAAATGCAACTAATAGAGCATACGTAGCTAAGCGAAAGTAAAGTTACATGATGTTGTAGAGGTTTAAATTCGCCGATACAAAAGTCTTCCGTGATCCTACTCGAGACAAGAGAGGAGGGACTCAAGATCCGCTAACAAGACTTCTTTTCGTGCACTAGTGCGACTTCCTCCGAGACAAAGACAATGACCATCTTAAAGACCGACGATGAGACGATAAAAAATTCAAAGTCAACACACACACACACACGATTGAGACGTCTCGGGCCGATGACTCGGGGCAAGCGTTCATTTAACCTCGACCGGTTCAATTAATTAATTAAAAAAGCAGACGTAACGAGCGGTCCGAGACGCGTTCTCGAAGGGAGAGCGTGTATTTCGAAAATAATTTGAACAAATTCGTAGTTCCGTCAGGCAGATTCGATGGGACACCCGGTAGATATTTCCGAGCGTACAGAACGTTTCCGCGGACTCTCGAAAACTGGTTCCCTCGAGTTACGCTTCTCGTGTATCTTCGTGATTATCGTTTTTTTTTTTTACAAATATGTGGTCTCTCGCTCATCCCATAAAACCAGCCACGCGTGAGATCGCACACAATGTTCTTCGCATGACTAAACACATAGATCTCTAACGCAATTTAACCCTCGGCTGGCAGGTTATTGTATCGTCTGTTATGTAACAGGCAGGGTAGGGCTAATTTGACCCCGATCGAAAAACCAGATTTGCATTCCCATCCAACGAATACGCTATGGTGACAGCCAGAAAATCTGTAGAGTTCGTTAAACTCGTTCGTATGTTCAAGCACTTCTATATTTTACATTAGTAAACTGCGGATCTTTATAGAAAATAAAAATTGTCTACGTGTTCTGCAAGGAATAGAAACTAAATAGAATATTATTTCTTCCCTTAATAATTTAAATAGATGAAAAATTAGCATCATCAATTTTCAAAATTTTCGTACTGAATTTCATCTACTCAATTTTGCTAGAAATGCACAAAGATCCGCAGTCTATACATTAGTCAAATTAATTCGAATTAAAGTGTGACATTAGAAACATTATTTTCCGCGTTTCGAATATAATCGATAACAGATCCGATACTTTGCAGTACTCGCTGCAAGGCGTAAAAAATCCACATAGCTTCTGAAACCGTTCATTTCTCTGTAAAATCAACTTTTTTTTATTTATTACTGTTCCATGTCGTAACCTCTTCGCAACATATTCAATGTAAATACTTCACAGATGTTACTAGAGATTCGCACTACGACTTGTGTTTACAACCATGTGCTTACGTGCACCTCTCGTGTTTACGGCCTTGAACTCGAACCTCCAACTTCTACGTGTCGTAAGCAAAATAATATGATAATAATATGGAACGCTAATAAATGCTAACAGTTGATTTTGCAAGGAAAGGATTGTTTTCAGAACCTGTGCTAATTATGCATACGTCACTCCTCTCGCGGTGGGTACTACATATAAGGCCTCCAAGTATCGGACATTTCTTTCTCTCTCATCCCGTATTCCCGCTCCAGTGTCTTGCAATATCGATACAGGCAATTGTTATTTCGCGCAAAAATCCGCAGTCCGGTAACAGTTGCGCGGAACGACGATTCTCCTGGCAGTTTTCGGGGCAGCCAGCGCTCGCATTAGGCGATTGTATCCGAGAATCTCGAAGCGACACGAGCTCTCTCGGTTACCCGATACGTTTCTACGATAGAGAATGTTGAAGACCAGAGAAGGCGTTTTACAAAGGGTCGGTGAATTTGATCGATTGTCAGTGTCGGCTCACGTCCAGCGTGGAAACGGTGCCTCGCCGGAGGCGCAGGGACGTGAGCAGGAAAGTTGAAAATTCGCCGTCGGAAAATAGGTGAAAATAGGAGGTTCCTCAGCCTGGAGAGGAGAGACGAGAGAAAGAAAGAAAGAGAGAGAGGTTACCGGCGATGCTCCTTGTTACAGTTCAGATCGCGGGCACGCGAATTTCCGTCCTTCATCGAGCATTCCGCAGCCACCGCCGCAGTCACGCGAGAATCGTCCGCGTTCATTGTACACGCGGGGGAACGGATGAATATGGAGGTTGACGGAGGGAGATCGTGCGCTCGCGCGCGCGCGAGAGAGAGAGAGAGAGAGAGAGAGAGAGAGAGAGAGAGAGAGAGAGAGGGAGAGAGAGAGAGAGAGAGACGGACGAGGTCGAAGATGGGATTGGAATTGCAAATATCCTTCTCTCCCACGTTTCTCTGGTCTCTCTGTCCTATCTTTCTGCCTCTCGTCCGGTTGCTCGTTTGTGCCGCCGCGGCTGTCCGCACACGCACAAACGCACAAAACGCACGCGCTGGCACAGTGGGTCACGTAAGTATTTAAACAGTTGCGATTCAATGCGATTGATAAGGTGTGCTCGGTGGAAAGGAGGTATTCTGTCCACCGTTCGATGCGACGACGTCCGCTGCAACAGATTCCGTTTATCGCCGGGACTGGACTGCGGATTTCGTGCGCTTATGGCCAAAGTGAGTAGGTAATACATACATTGGCTGTCCCAAATGTATCTTTCGTAATGCGCGCGTTTGAAATCGTTAGATAACACGTTAGCGTTATACGTTAGCGCGTCATTCTTTCCAAGCTTCCGCTTATTTATCCATGCCATTCGATTCAACGAGATAAACTAGTCTGAATTTTGTATGCAAAATTGAAAATTGTTTGCGTCGGCCAAACAGAAATTTCACTGTCTCTTTAATCATTTGAACGAGCTGGAATACGATGGAGTTCTTAAATTTTTGTCGGCCGTAGCGTAAAATCCGCTGACTAAAATAGACTAAATAGAAGCGTAAAATCCGCAGACCGATGATGATGATAACAACAAATATGGCAGGCTCCGAAAGAGACGTTTCTGCAAATAAAATGATGAAGCATCGAAACGAATCAAAGGTAAATACGAAGCGTGAGAATTACGTTGATTTCACGATTCGGAAGAGGTCTTCGTTCAATTAAAGATTGTCGTTTTCGGGAGATCGTGGCGGTTCGGTTACTAAAAAATCGCGTGATGCAATTCGACGGAAACGAAGTTGCGGTTGGGAAATTTAGATCAGGGGCATTCGATAGCGACGGACGCCGTGAATATTTCACCGTTTGGCTTCCGATTTGCGGGGAATTCGCTGGGCATGACAGCAAATAATCAGCCGCGCAAAATATCTGAAATACTCGATCGCCGGAAAATACGCCTCGGCGAACGAGAACGAGCCGCGCCGTGCCGCGCCGCGCCGCGACGAACCGCGCCGGCGCAAGAATTCACGGCTAATGAGCAATGAAAATTCGCGACTTCCGCGGCAGCTCGAGTCTCGACGTCGCGGCATGCGAAATCGTGATTAGAACTGTGGCGATTTGCTGGGCTCGCACTCGCATGGCGAGCCACACACTTCGCAATAATGCGAAACCTAAACAATTCAGAGAGCTTCAAGCAACACGACAGAGGAACATTCGGATTTTGTGTTCTAATCTGTGGAGCAGGCTGTTTACTTCGTGTCCGTGGCCAGTATATAGCTCTGTGTCTTTGACAATTGTTGAGAAATTAAACAATTCAGAAATCTTCATAACAGAACAAAATATTATTATTGTTGCGTATGTAACTAAACATTTAAAATCCTTTCCTGACTAAGCAAATTTTGTGATTATTTACCGCACCGACAAACCATCTTTCGAACAAACTGTCAGCTCTATCAGTTGATTAGAATGAACTCTTTCATTGATATGTAAAATGTTTATCGTTCATTCAAACACTTTAACATTGGAACCACTTCACTTTATACTCGTTGAGATAGTGAACTTGAAGAGGCTGTATTTCTGTGGAATTATTCAACGTGTTCGTTGTTTTCGATATGCAGGATGATTCACGTAGCGTTTGCACCTCAAATATATTTGTTGTTTTCAAAGATACGTCAAATGTCTGAAGGGCAAGGTGAATGGATCCAGTGAGGCCTACACGATGCCATAAAAATATATATTTTTTTTAGAAATCTGGAGGCCATCAGTTTTTCAAACGGTATCACCCCCTTTTATACACCCAGATGGTAGTCTCTTTCGTTAGGAATTCAGTGACTAGAATTACTCAAGGTCACTCAAGGTCATAGTCAGAACCATTGAAACATTCAACTTAGTCCTTAAAACATTTGACGTATCTTTAAAAAATTTGAGCTGCAAACATTATGTAGCTCACCCTGTATATATTATGACACAAATGATGTAAAATTTGAGTGAAAAATGCTCTAGTTAATTTTCTAAAGCAGTACGAAGCCACCACATTCGAAGCGTCGTAGTTCTATGTAGTTTTATAGCAAATTGAGGTTCCTCCTCGCCAAAATAAATGACAGTCTGACAGCAATGGAAGTGCTCTTCTGCCTTGAGAAGGGTTCGCGTTCCTGTGGGTTTAAATTAGCGGAGAAATGGAAAACTGGCAAGCTGCTAACCCGAGGAATCGAATTTTATTTCGAATATCGAGTGACGCCACAAGAGTCGTTGCTGAATGAAGAATGAGCCCACGGTTCGACGAAAAAATTTGATAAACACGAATAAATTTGATACTCGATTCAGGTTCTTCTAGAATAATACCGTTTCCGAATGATAAATATATTTCCAACGGTCGCGGATCCCAGCGAGAACAAATAAAACTTTCATAATAACAACAAACAGAGGATTTTCACGTTTATTTGCTACGCGATGGGATTAATCAATCTTTCAAGAGATTCGTTCTGCACAGACTTTTATAAATACTGCACGCCGGTCGAATTTTTCCCCCCGATTGAATTTCACCATCTACGCCCCGTGTTTCACAGTCGACGTTTTGTTCATTTTTTTTTGTTTTTTGTCAGTATTAAAAAATGTAGCCCGTGTTTTGCACTTTCAGCCGTATTTTTTAATTACATTGTTAATAACTGTGCACGGCCTACCCATGCACGATCGGGTAATAGCTGAGCTTGTTTCGTTCCACCGTTTAAAACTGGAATTTCGCGTTCGCTGCGCTTCTTTAATGCATTTGATGCGACAGAGTAAACGGCGTGCAACATTTCATTCACTTTACGGGCTTGTTGCGTTGGATTTCAGATACAGTCGTTATCGTTTTGAAAAGAAACTGTGATTTCGAAAATCCACGAACAATTTTGGCGCTTTCCATCCGAGCTAAAAGAATTGGAAATTCTACGCGCACAATTTTTGTTAATATTGTTGACTTTGGACACTGACGTTGGACATCTGGCTAGGAATTCAGGTAGCCATTTATTGCACTCGCCAAGAAAACGTGCGGGCCCTGGACCCTAGCCGCCGATTCTCGGTCCCGACCGTTTGTCCGCGACATCGCGGGCCTCCATAACAATTTGTACAGTAAACGAAATGTGCTCAACACTTGGAACCATCGCCGAGTCACCATTCTGTCCGTTCGGGAAAAACCCGAGCATCCCCACTCTTAAAACAATCTTTGTGTTCTTGTTAGTATTTAAGAGCCTCGAAATGTACAAACAGATCAGATCCGATTTGAACGAGCAACGCAGTAGAACGTTACGCTGCCACTTTATCGATAAACGTGTATTGTTATTGCTAATATCGGCCTCAATCCTTCATATCAATTCAAACCTACCAATCGTTCACCTCGTCCGGTAAAACGCGACCGGGCGACTCATCAATTCAGTGTTCTTTCGATCCGGGTCTCAACAAATATATTTTTCCAAATGTTGTTAGCCGTCCTACCATGTTTGTCTAAAATACACGAAATATTATCTCCTGCATTTTTATTGTGCGCGTAAATAATTCTTTTGAGAATTGTATTAATGAATTTGTTTGTCTCCGAATATTTTCTGAACAATCTTCTGAGCAACGAAGGATTACTAAGGATTACTGAGAGCGTACGTTTCCCAACAAAATGTAACAACTGCGCGTTGAACAGTATCAGGCCCGGTCACGCTTCTTTCATTATCATAACTTATCGACGATGTGTTATTTGATTCGGTCTGACAGGAAGCACTTGAGTAAATTTGTCCATCGACAACGATCTACACGATGAAAAATATACTCGAGACACCATGAGCAGAACTAAATATCTGTCTAGAACCGATAAATAATTGATTACCGCGGTCATATGATTCGATTTATCTCGTCTCGATATCTTCACCGAGCATACCAACCGTCCGATGCGTCATATTCGGCAACACTCGAGCGTTTGACAGTGAGACCGCTCGTAAACGTCTCGTTTCACGTAAAAATCGTTCCGGGAGCACGGAGAGAATTTTTCTATAATGTGACGGCCGCGTAAAACACTTTATTAATACTATAAAAAGAAAAAGGCCGCACCGAAAAATTTGATTCTCCGGTGAATTTCCCCGGGAAAATGTTCTTCTTAAAGGGCGGCATTCGTTTTGCTTTAATGATCGACCCAGAAGAGAGAAAAACGCTAAGCTTCTTTCGACCCGTGGGCAAGAGAAAATTGTCAAGAATTTTATTACAACTGTTCGAGAGTCGCGATAGTCTGCGAAATTCGACTTTCTCCCCTGCAAAGTAGAATGAGTCATCATTAATCGCGGTTCGCGGGTCGATCGATCACTAGCTCGGCTAATTGAGACTCGATTGGCATCTGCCTGATTATTGATAAAATTACAAGAATCACAACAATTATTCTATCATTTTTTTAGAAACACGTAGAAAATTAATTTTATTAAACGAATCTAGTGTTCACTATTATAACTGGAGCAAGGATTTTATGCGTTCGTGACAGAAATAAATAGATGAAATCTGCGAATACGTTACAAGTATTCACGAATGTTGTCACGTTCATTTTTTAGTTTAACTTTACAACAATCACGAATACGTGGGGATTAGGCAGTTGCGCAATGAACATAGGGCCACGCTGAGGGTGCGAAGACATAATGTTCGTGATTTCGTGAGCAACATGCGATCGAGAGTGAGCAAACTTAGGGGATGCAGCTTAGTACTGGATGTAGGTACTGACGCGTCCTTGCTTGTAGTGAAATGATCGGCAGGGAACGGGCATAAAGTTTTCATGGCGAGCGTTCGCGGCCACTTTCGTGACCGGTTATAGACACTCGCGAGCGGCAGACGAGTAATTAATTCTCAACAGTGACCGTAATACCATGCAATCGAGCCGCGAACACGCATCGCGTTCCACTGTGGCAGGAAGATGAATCGCGTCACCGGATTAGTGCCGACGATCGCCCACGACCACTTTCAGCAGTTCCCCCCTATCGTTTCGTGTCACCGAGCGCGGTCCGGTATTGGCTGGATGCAATTAGACACGGAATCTCAACAATGTTGCTACCTGCAGTCCGAAACCACTACCGATTCGGGCATGGAAACACTCACCGCCATTTCGCGATTTTTTTTTCTCGAAAAGGACAACTAACTCTCGTCCATCACTCGTGTCGGTTACGTACAATTTTCTGATTCTGGCACATTTCTCACGATTCTGATCTGACAGCTCTCTATCGTTTTATTAACCTTTCAATAATGTTCCCTTAATTGTCCTGTGTATAATACTGACTCTGAATATTTAAAAATTTACGCGCTCGTGCCCGATGCGTACAATTAAATCCTATCATTTTGATTGATAGTACACGGTGTCGCAGTGTCTACTTTCGTTATCGAACTTTCGTCCCCTCCGGCCATTACCGGAATCGGAAGCGAGACTTCTTATCCGTTCACGGTTTTATCGTATCGCAATCAAAAGGACATCAACCAAATCGTTTTCCTTCTGGTGGCTAAAAAACAGAAGATTAATTATGCGAGAGCACGGACGACCCTGGCGCTACAAGAGGGCCCCTTCCGACTGCTCCGTTTATGTCGCATCGTTCCAGCACGAGATATCCGCGGAAACAAGCAATTAACCACAAAGCTCAGGTGATGAGGCGGAATGTAATTTGTCGGCGAGTTTCTCATAATATCTTTAGAAAGTCTCGCGGCGTTTTATTCCCTCGCACGGTGCTTCCGTCGCCAATAAAGCGCCGCGCGCGTCAGTTGAACGGCGCTTTTTTAACACCGATCCACGGCGAGACGCGGGAATTTTCCGCTCGTTTGCGCCAGGAACGCGTCGTTTGTCGAGATACATTAGATTGATACATCGGGGATCGGACAGGCTGCCTTCAAACGGCTTTCGTTGAGCTTTCTGAATCATTTTTAGGGATTTCTTTGTGTGCATTTTCTTAGGAATTCCTTCGGTACAGTGAAGTCGCGATCTAGCTCCCGCGGAACTTCACGATCTAAGTCCATTCGCATATGATCAATCTTATCTTCTTTGCTCTTCACGTTTGCACGAATAGTGCAGACTAAAGCAGTTTTTAGCGGTGTCCATGTCTACTCGGACTACGAAATATGTATCAGGAACTTTTTAAAATTTTGTGAAATTTTACAAAGTTAGCCTTGAGCATCTAGGGACCCTACAAATTTTTATTTTGCACGATAATCCTCAGCCTATTCACAGTTCTCGGAATTTTTGCGATCGAAACCAGCACCGGACCAGGCGATGCGAGCTAGATCGCGACTTTACTGTAATTCCTCGATGAATTTCTTTAGAAATTTTTTGCTGGGATTTTCTTGGAGATTTCTTTAGACATTCCTGTATCAATTATTTCGTGAATTTAACTATGTATTTGTGTATTTTGTTGGGGATTTCTTTAATGATTTCATAATTAATTTATTTATGAATTTCTATAGGAATTTTCTTGGAGATTGCCTCACGAATTCCTGTGCGAATTTCGTTAGAAAATCCTTCAGAGATTTTTTAAGTAATTTCTTTACGAATTGTTTCATGAACTCCGGTAAGAATTTCTCCATGAATTTCCCTCGGAGTGTTTCTATGAATTTTTACTGAACACCTTCCACGGTATATGCTTGAGAGTTTCTTCATGAATTTCTTTAAAACACTGTCCGATAAAGTTAATAAGTGGAGTGCGCCTCGTTATGCAAATACAGGTCTTGCGAAGATCGGAACAAGTAAAAGGAGCCGCCTCGCATTGGACGATGTCTCGCGCTAAAAATAAATGAAAACACACATGAAAAGTTACGTCAGATATTTTCGCTAAAGTGGCCGATAGTTCAGTTTCCTTTCGGCGCTTGTGATCTCCAGGCGTCGCGATTAGGTCACCGTTTAGCCGGTCAATTAAACAGCGTCGTCGAAGACATGTGACGAGTAAGGAGAGTACGATGACTAATCTGCACGCGGTGGAGCGCGTAAAATTTCGCGGCCACGTAATTATCGCCCCGCAATCAGCGCAATTAAAAGGAAAAAAGAATAACCGAAATATTAAAAATTGGAAAATTACAGAAGTATACACAAACACGCGCGCAATCTGTTTTTTCCACGTAATGGAGTTACTTTACTGATAAGCGTCGGGTGTCGTAGGCGAGCAGATAGAGGCTCAGAGGTGAAAACACCGGACTCGTTTGCGGAGATTGCATTACAACAGGTGCCCTAATCGAGGTGGATGGATGAATCAGTGTGTACCACGATGTAAACATATCGCACGAACGACGCCTCGCATTGAATTCGAGTTGCGGTGTCCGACATCCGTATTGACACTGGGTCGCGCTCGCGAACGCGCCGCGGAAAAGATCTGCCATTACGCCGGGCGTAGCCGCAATTAATTACATCGTAACAGTCGCGTTCTATTTCGAATCACGTCTCTGCATAGTCTGCATTCGCCGTACGAAGCGCCGCGCCGCGCCGCGTCGGTTCTCTACCTGCGAATTTCTACCACGAAATCCGTTGTTTCCTCCGACCGCGAAACTCGTTTAACGGATTACATACCTTTGTACGCTTGGAAAATAAGGGAAATTCAACAATTTGATTAATGTACAAAATTATGCTGTTATAAAAAATACATTATGTATATGTTATCATGTGATTTTTAAACAGTACTCGTAAAATTTAGTTGAATAGCTTAAACTAGTTGCTGACACGAACGTCAAGTTGCAAAATGCATCTTTCTATATATCACTGCCATATCGAAGATTTTTCGATGGTATTGAAGAAGCGAAACAAGAGTCACTCGATTGTTGATAAGATTGTTTTACCGTCGATTAAAAACGCATACAACAAACAGACACGGGGAATAACGTCGACACACGATAGCTACTTGCGAGAGAAGATTAACTTTGAAAAACAGGCTACTTCTTTTCGAAATATCTGCGATGCAGCTACATATTTTACAATCGATAGTTAATACAGACATTGTGAACAGTATTGCTCTAATCAGAGAGAATAATCAAAGGAACATAAGCAATAACAGCAATTAGTAATTAAATTTATTTGAAAAATGCGCAGACGTTAAGTCAGTAATCCTTTTACTGTGTTCGTATAATAGCAATTTTTATGACGGAGGTGTAAGCGTGATTGAAGAAGTTATTAGACTTTGATATTGTATTCCAATACACAAGAAGCTGTTGTATTAAATTATGACGTAGGCAGATTGAAAATTCAACTGTTTATTGAGCTGTTTACTGAGTTACCACCTTATACATATTATGTCTTGTAAATTGGGAAGATTAAACCAAATCACATCTATAATTTATTCACGAGAAGATATCCAATACGTCTTTTATACGAAATTTTTTTGCCACTCAGATTCACTCCAGGGAATTGTAAGTAATATACGATCGTTCGGAAATTTCTTGATTCTATTTCGTAACTCGCGAACTGTCAGAGGTAGAACCCGAAGTTTCAAGACAAAAGTTTGTTCTTTTAATTAGATCTATCAAATTGTTCCCTCGTTAGAACTAATTGCCGAAGTAACTTTAGCCGGCTCTAAATCGCCTCGACAATTTGATCGACAATTGAAAAGCGTGAAATTGCGATGAAATCGTATATTGCATTAAAACGGTAAAAAAACATTGAAGAAAAATGAATGGCAGTTGTACAGTGAAAATAAAATTCTGAATATAACGTTATTTGTAATGTAAATCATTCGAAGCTCAACGAATGTTTGTGTTTCTCTTATAGAAGCTTTTCTAGTAAAAATTCTGAGTAAACGAACCTGAGTAAAATTGAACCTTATGTGGATTCTAACATACCTGTTTCATGAGAACACTTCTCAAAGATCAGCTCATCTGTGATCGCAAATGACCTAGTAATTGACGCGACCGTGATAAATAAATAAATACATAATAAAAATTCCACAAAATATTAATTCCATAAAAATTTCCTGTTGCAAGATACAGTAATTCCGACAATTGATCACATACACACTTTAGATCAGAATAACGTTTTTATAAAT
Source organism: Lasioglossum leucozonium (assembly GCA_028454225.1). Taxonomy (NCBI): domain Eukaryota; kingdom Metazoa; phylum Arthropoda; class Insecta; order Hymenoptera; family Halictidae; genus Lasioglossum; species Lasioglossum leucozonium. Next base: position 4,653,282 of record CM052215.1, read on the forward strand.
GGACCAAACGACTTCAATTTTTCTGTAAGGCTAGAAGGATTAGTTAGTAAACGATATCTAACCAAGTTCTTGAAAAAATGCATTTTCAGCGAAGAGAAAGTAGTAAAAGTGAATAATACAACTTTTTTTATCTGGACCAATAACGAAATTTAAAAAAAAAACGTGTTTTGTAAGTTATATGCGTGCTGCAAATTTGATCGAAATTAGATAATTGATTTAGGAGTTATAAACGACCAGATGTGATAGAAATGGCAGTTGTAGGCTGAAAATTATGAAAAATTTCAATTTTTACCACAGTTGATCGTTTAAAACTCGTAAACCAATTAACCAATTTCGATGAAATTTGCAGCATGCATATAACTTCTACGAGTCTACAAAATAAATTTTTTAAATTTTCGTTATTAGCCCAGCTAAAAAATTTGTAATAATCACTTTTACTATTTTCTTTTCACAATTTCGACCAAATGCATTTTTTCAACATGTTTGTTAAACATTTATAGTTTACATTTAGTTTGGTCCATTTATAAAAAAGTTGTTCTGATCTAAAGTGTGTGTACGATCAATTACCGGCGTCACTGTATATTCCTGAACGAAACACAAAGTTCGACTTGGTTTCGATGCAAAAGAGGATTTCGGTGTCTGCAACAGTGGTATGTATCTTGCGAAGCGAACGCGTTGACCTACAGCACGAGACGATCAGGGGCACGCCAGGTCGGTGGGTTAGGCCCGATTAGACTGTCAATGGAGTGTCCAGCTGTGCCCATCCTGTACAACGCGGTAACAATTATTACCGCGGCCGTAACAGTCCCTCCAGCAGTTTTTACCAGCCCCACCATTCGCATAAACACAGAAGAGCGGTGCACGGTTTGCAGCGTTTAGTCTCTGGTTAACTGTGCTCGTTTGACAGCGTTTCGTTTCCTGCGTTCGCGTCTGTCTATCGTCGTCGTAACCATCGTCGCCGTGTTCATTCTCCGTGACGTTCCACTGCCTGGTGAATCTCGATGAGGGTGTCTAGAGTCGCCGTTCGAGGAATCGATGACTTGGCGAGCCTGCATCGAGCCACCTCGGAACGGCGAACCTGTACCCGGTAGAGATGACGATCGAACTGAAACCCCCAAATCGAACGTCCTCGATTCGGTAACGAGCGTCGAAGGAAGATCGACGATCGATCATCCTCGCGGCATCAACCGGGGAGGAAAAGAAGGTAGTGTCGGGACGGACGTGTTTCTCGTCGAAGACGTCGCATACTGACAAAGGGAAGTGAGTTAGAACCGGCCGGAGTCGGCCTTGTATCCCGGCCCGTTAACTAGGTGAACAAAGCTCGGTTGTCGCGTCAGTGGAAGAGGATCGTCGCGGTAAAAGCGGGTCAAGGTGTCAAAGACGTCAGCCGTGGCAACCGTCAAGATATCGGCATAAGGTGTTAGCGAGCATCGGGTTCTTTCTCTTTCTCTCTTGCTCTCTCTCTCTCTCTCTCTCTCTCTCTCGCTCGCTCTCTCTCTCCCTCTCTCCGGCGAACGAAAACAAAGTGTCACGCGACACTGTTAACGATCGCCGGCCGGCTATCAGCCTCGTGATCGTTAATCAACGATCGGGGATCATCGTGTTTGGACTTTCTCGGAGTCATCGTCACGCGACCGCACTGTCAACGATCGGCAGGGAGCCATCCCCGGGCAATTGTCGACACCGGCTTGGCTACCATTGCCAGTCAATCGACAGTTACTACCACGATCGGTTCGCGTTCTCCAGTCGATATCTTCCTTCCTTCTCGATTGTCTCGGTTGTCGAAGAACGAGCTTCGAGAACGAACCAGAGACGGAAGGTCGACACTTAGGCGCTTTTCATCAGTGCGTTCAGTGAACCTTCCGGCCAGATTTTACAGACTGCATGGAGCGTGTCCCTGTGCCAACCGAAGCCAACTGCGGTCCCCGAGATCATCGTATTTCGAGTGTGCACGCGTGAATCGTAGATTCGAAGGACTGTGATCAACGATTAGGCGTTACGCCGCGATGCAATAGCGAGCGAGTCGGCAGATTGAGATCGATCATTGTTGCACTTCCGGCGGCTGTGCTATCGCGGTTTACGTCGTTGCCCGATATGGAAATCGATATGAGCGGCAGGACGAACAAATCCTCGGAGGAACTAGCGAAAAGACGTGTCTCCATTAGCGAGCAGATCCTCGGCGTGGATAATCCGACGTTTGATCATCATCGGCGCATCAGCGCCAGCTCCGAGCACAACTCCGATCAAGGCAGAGGAAAATCGATACTGGCGCACGGCGGCAGCAATTACAGCAGCAACGAAAACATACCGCAGCACAAGTTCGATCTCGAGCATGGCAGGATCAATGGGAACAGGAAGAAGTCTGCGTATAGTCTTACCAGCTCCATCAGGGATAAGATCGAATACTCGGAGGAACTCGAACGGTAAGATACGGCAGAGTGAACAGACGTATCGAATGGGTATACTGCATTTTTTCTCGATAACATAGTATGATACTATAGCTATTGCATGAATATTCGTTAGTTAATCGGGTTAATCATTTTCATCGAGCATTCTCAGGCATAAATATGTATTAATATTACACGCGTATTAATATTACAAGATATTAAATAATATTGTCTGATAATTACAGCTAAGCCAATTTATTAATAGCGTGTAAATATATAATATTTATCGATTCTCTTTGATCATTGCAAACATGTTTGAATGTTTAATCAAATCTTTCGATGTTTGTTATTAATTATACGCACAGCATTAAAAGCTTAGCGTAACATTAAAATAATTCCGTTGAACATAGCAATCAAACAGATATTGTTTTACGATATTTGGTAACATGTCGATATTTAAACTGTAGATTTTATTCAAAAGAATGTTCAATAAAATGTTCGGTAACATTAATTTCTTTTTTATTTTACGGAAAATAAACCACAAGTTTTATACATTTTGGATGAAAATAAATACGTAAATTATAAATAATTGAATTTGCTATATCCTGTATGATATATTATTGCTATATCCTGTTGAATTAATAGCATTAAGAATTAATAGATTTTATTCAAGAGAATGTTCAATAAAATGTTCGGTAATATTAATTTCTTTTTCATTTTACGGAAAATAAACCACAAGTTTTATACATTTTGGACGAAAATAAGTACGTAAATTATAAACAATTGAATTTGCTATATCATGTATGATATATTATTGCTATATCTTGTTGAATTAATAGCATTAAGAATTAATAGATTTTATTCAAGAGAATGTTCAATAAAATGTTCGGTAATATTAATTTCTTTTTTATTTTACGGAAAATAAACCACAAGTTTTATACATTTTGGATGAAAATAAGTACGTAAATTATAAATAATTGAATTTGCTATATCCTGTATGATATATTATTGCTATATCCTGTTGAATTAATAGCAATTAATAAAAGAAGAGACGACGTTGAAATTATCTCCTATTTACTGTGATTGCTTCAGAAAATCTCGACGAAGCAGCTATAAGAATTTTTTATTGAAACTCGATTTACTACATTAGCTCGTAAAAACCTAGATTTGCATAAAAATCCGCAGTCTTGCATTCTACAACACCGCTAATCCTATTGTTCTGTTTTCCATGCATATCGACTCCTAAGACGGTTGTCATATGACATCTTGTAATCGGGAATTATAGTGTGAGATAAATGAACAGCGATAAGAAGTAACATAAGATCACAATGAAGATTGCGATCACGAGATTCGATTTAATTTTTTTGCGTTCAGACGGCGGTGTGCCGTGCCCAGAAGAATTGCGATCGTTTTTCTTGTTCAGCGTCCTGCTTAACTTTATTTTTTTCGCCAATTATCTTGTAGCAGCGAAGTCAATTATAAATAGCATTTTTCGCGAAGATCCGCTTGCGGTAATTAAAGAACAAAAATGAGACGACGATCGATCGGTGATTAATAGCGATCAAGAATGTGTAGTGGATCGTTTCGAGGTACGTTTAAACAAGGCGACGCGGAAGCTGATCGCGAGTCGATCTACACTATGAAATAATTCTCGAACTGTTTACACGCGCGTGCAGTCACAGTCGCATAAACGCGCGGACAAATTGCGGCGCTATCCTTGCGCATAGGATTACAGAAAATGAGACAAAACTATTCGTGGTAGGCGATTGCTAATCAAATTGATTGTAACGGATCTAGGAAGCGTCGCGTCGAGATTGTGATGTAACGGTCGCAGTTACAAAGACTGTCATTTCCAATCGCCTTGATAAGATCATAAAGTCTAATGAGATCAAATCAACCGCGCGGTGCCGAGTTCCCTATGGGTTTCGTTTTATCCGCGTTACAGAAAGTCCGCGAGATGTATGCTTGCGAAGTGCCCACTTGTTATCGAAAGACCCGTCAAACTCGTGAGAATCACGTAACGGTAACAATGGAATCGAAAGATACAGAGCGCGTGGAACAAAAATCGTGGGAATACCCAAGGCTGTGATTACTATATTGTCATTATCTCGCGATACGTCGGAACTACAAAGCATTCTTCGTTTTGTTTATCATTTGAGCCTTGCGCGAGCGGAATCTTGCCGCTAGCTCGTGGAGCTTGGAGTGGACAAGATCTTTTAGGCAGATTTGATCCGTTCATTTCACACGGAAGGCATTAGTATTCTTCGGACGTCGTTTCGCTTCCGGCAAACATCGGGGAATTAGTTTCGTAATTGGATACAGTACGGCCTGGAATGTCGTTTTGGAAAAGAAACATTTCATCGAAAGGGAAAGCTACGGTCTTATGCGAGACAGAAGGTACTGTTCAATTAGATTCTTTAACATCTATAGACTTTTGTCACGAGTGTGTAAAATTCGAGTGCCTCTGCAAAACACATTTATAAAATTGCGATATAAATAGATAAAATACTCGAAGGAAAACGATATAACTTAACACGTACGATAGCAAAATGTTCAGACTAACTACACCGACGCGACGGTCAAAGCGAAGATCACGGGACTGATATATCCGCATAAAAAAAAATTCGGTCCTGTAACTTTTCGAATCCACTGTGTATATTGACTTTACTTCCTGTTTTTCGTCTTGATCCTCGTAACCGCGACTTACGTAGAACTTTTAAATCAGCACACAGCGCTTCGCACAGTCTATTTGTGTTTCGTATTTCCGAGACGCTCGTGCACGTCTTTGACTTCGCGTTCTCTGATCTTGTGATACTTCGAGTTTGAAATATCTGAAATATCGTCGAACGACATACGATATAGAACACAACACGCTGGCGATACGTTACAGAACCTGCTGGAGTTACCGTGAGACCATAGGTAATAGCAATACGTTACGATCTTCGTCCATTAAATTAACCAAGAACGATTTTAAACCGTGACACTTCGTTCAGATCGTAAAATATGTTTAACTTCCTATATTTTATCGCCTACTGCATTGAGTAATAAGTAGACTGTGGATTTGTATGCGAAATAAACATTGCATCGATTGCAAGGAAAAGGAGTTAGATTAAAATTCATTTCTTCTCTTAATGCTAAACGTACAGAGTAATAAAAGTAGTACATGTTGCCTTGTAAAAATTACAAGATTGAATTTATTTAAACTTCGCGCGGTTCTTATTGTAATATTTGATCTAATAAAGATATTTATTAAACGATTGCTTACCTAAGCATCTTTATAATATAAATAATTGTAAATTAAAAAAACCCAGAACCGGTCATTTGACTAGTGGTGGTAGGTTCGGTGTTAATAATTTCAACAGGTTGTGTATAATGCACCGGTAATATTAACATTTTGCACTCGGAGCTATTTTAACTTGAAAATTAAACATTTCTTCCAACCTAGAATAATTCTATTCTATATGATTTTTCTTAATTTTATAGATATGAAATTGATATAATACCTCATAAAATAATTAAATGTTTAGAAATTGATTAAATACCAACATATTTAATAACGTAAACAATATTTTGAATAACGGTACAGCAATTTTTTTTCTTACCACTCAAGAGTCGCCACTCGAGTGCTAAGAGTTAAATTCGTGCGATTTTTCTTTTGTTTTCCGTGTAAACTTGTATGCTGATGCGTTGTTCGAGCTGATCGACGACGAACGTTTGTTGCAGGTCGTGGTTATACTTATTTTGCACGCGATGCCACGGTCGCGACGACACTCCGTCATGGGAGCCGCCCGGTTGGAGGAGAGCCTGTCCCCAGCCATTCTGTCCGAGCTATCGAAAATTCGCCAGGATTTTATGTCTGTTCCTGTTAGGGCTGTTACTATGGGGAATCGTCTACTCGATGATCGGCGACGACGCTGCTCCTGGTGGGCCGCTCTTCGGTCTCGCTGCTCTTTGTATAGCGGCGCACTTCGGGGGATGGTTGTTCTCCTTGACCACTCTTCCTGCCCTAATCGGCATGCTGACCACCGGCCTTATACTTCAAAACGTCGGCCTGATACACATTGAGGGTAGCTACTCCGTCGTCATTGCCAATCTCCGGTGAGTTCATGCTCCTCCACTTGCTCCTGTTCTAGAACTACCAAGTCAAAATGATAGGTTGCACACTTCCTGATTCACTGTTGCTGCTTTCGTGTTCGTGTCTGATATTTATTGCAAATGTAAAATTAGAGATGCTATCCCACATAGTACATCTTAAAGACGTACGCTTTACATCCATTTTAAGCCTGAAAGTCTTACGTCCTGAAAAGAAATCTTTAAGACGTCGTTTTAACGTCTTAAAGACGTCTTTTTTCGAGACTTTCAGATAAAATAAGCTGTTCAGAAGACGTTCGGAAGTTGTTCGTAGAACATTCAAAACGTCTTGAATCTTTAAGACGTCTTTGTGTTATGTGGGCGAGTACCTGGGAGTATAACATTTCTCAAGCATGAAATAATAAAAAATCAGACCAGAGAATGAAAGAGAAGTTTATGAAGAACCGTACTTCTACTCGTCACGGGAGAGCATGTGATCGTACTTTGTTTGCCAGAACCATAACCGCGGTGATTCGAACAAGCAGCAAGGAGAAAGTCAGGAAGAAAAAGAAGACCTAATGGAATCAACGAGAGTCCTAAATGGAAAGATGTAGTACTAACGATGAACTCTCATGTGCACAGTTGAACGACATTGTTGACCCGCGCCACCTAAGAGGTTAATTATTATGCTGTTGCGCGTGACTACAGTTAGACTTAACTGTGCACGTGATGAAAGTCATGTGCCGTTACGTAGACATTATTTCTTCGACTGAATTTGTAAATGGAGCATCATCGTCTCGTAATTGAAATTTATTCGGCCCCTGTTTGTCAATGACATGTCTCTCGCACAAACATCGCAAAGTTTGTCACAAGCGTAGAAACAAATCGAAACTATTTTTTTTTCTTTTTAAAGCGGATTGAAAATTAATTTTCATAAAAATGTCGTTCTCCGAGAGTCGCGAAAGGTGAACCACGTTTTGATACATTGCTCGTTGCGCAGAGTATCATCGTGGTTTCAGATCACGCGTTAACAATGGAAAGTGCCGGCAACTCGTAGCAGAAGCCACCTAGAAAGTCCTCGAAACGATTCTCAACGATCGACTCATCGCGGTCGTAAGGTGGCCGCTTTTTATTGTCGAGGTCGTACAATAGGGATTCCGACGTAGGCATGCAGAAAAACACACGAGTGGCATAGTAATCACGATTTCAGAGAACTCAAGGTGGATCCCGGTCGCAATTGCCTGTAATTAGGCAATCGCGTTTGATCCGTTCCGAAATTCCGCTCACCGCGTTCTCAAGGCCCTTCAGGTTTCATAGGTGATCGAGAAAATTGGAAAATTAGACAAATTATTACTTTCGTATAATTCGTATTTCACTCGACGTATATACATATATAAATCGATTATGTAATTCGAGATTTCAAGATGTACTAATTTAATCCATCGAAATGTTCCACGCTCGCAAGGTTGTCGCTGAGCCACTGACTTTTAAAATTCAATAAAAATTGTCAAAAATTTCGCAACGTATCAAATAGAATAAAAATGATAAAAATGGTTAAAATCAATTGAACTAATTTTTATTCGATCGAAGCAACTCTGGCATCACAGTCTTCTCCTCAACTTTTGTACAGAGCGATCAGTTGAATTCGCAAATGAATCTCATTCAGACGACAAAGATAATACAATAAATTGCAGAAATTTCATCTAATTCGGAAAACAAGACTTCAATTGATAAACACCTTATTATAAATTCTGACCGTGTAATCCTCTTTTGTCGTCATTTTCAAGAGAAGCGTATTTGTCATTGATCATCCATCACGTAATTGACCAAACAGTCGGTTCAATCCACCGAACTTGACAATTCCACGAATCCCGCGTATTAACCTTGCGTTAATAACACCACGTCATCATTAAAACTACTTTAATAGTCCCCGATGATTCTAAACCGTCCACGTCCGAGTACATTCCTCTAATACGAACTTTCTCAGAATTAGGAAGCGACGAATAAAGCAGAAAGATTCTAGAAAATTTTTCATTGTACTCGTCAATAATCATTTTTCGAGGAATAGTTGAACTATTTGGACTATAAACTCCGCAAAATGTTCTTCCCCGTGTATGTCACAGGCTAAAACTCCTGTTGGACAATGTTGTTATAGTGTTACAGGGTCTGAGCTTCAGCAAACCTGGAGATGTAATCGAGCTCAATCCTCAGTTGGTTGCGATTCAGTCTGCTGGAGCCGATTTATCCGATTCCAAATTTATTGGTGACCAACAGCTTTGCTGTTGTCAGAGTTGTTCGATTCGTGAGGACAGTGATGGAACTATTCCAACTGCTGTCTGCACGTTCCTTTGGCAATCCAATAAGTGACTTAACCCTTTGTAAACACTATGACATCGAGTTAGACGCGCGATGAAAATTTCGTGAGACACGAGATGAAAGTTCGCATTTGTTGTCGAAAAAAGAAGACTAATCATTTGTAACTATAAAATATATTCTAGTGCAATTAACAAATTTTTTAAACATCAAACGAAGCATTGAAGGCTCCCACGTCAGCTAACAAGATAACCTAAGTAACACGGTCGGATAAATAATTTATTTCAGGGCTGTCGTTCGGAGCAAAAAATCGATTAATAGTTTAACAATAATGTCACAATGTTTTACGTAAAAATAGAATAACGTTAAAAAGTTCGATTCATTTGTCTTCGAAAGAACTTGCGAACTTGTTCGCGCCAGAAAAAGATGCAAACGCATCTGGTCGAGAGAGGACGCTGTTATCTATGCAGTCGGCAAAGACAATCTGAATGCACCGCTGCGAAATATATGGCAGTCATCCATCGCATCCGGCCGAAGATCGATAATAATATCAGGTTGCCGAACTCGATACCTGGCAAAGACACGAAATAAATTTTCGTTCCCGTTGGCCTGATGCTCGTCCAATAATTTTTTATTTATTGCCGCCGGGCAAGATGTAGGGGCGCGCGAGGGCGGCGGGGAAGAAACGGGACCGGAAATATTGGTACTTCGCACATTTTAATGTACGTACAAATATGACGACGGTCTCGTTTCCCCACCGCGATTCATGAAATATTAGCCGTCAAGAACCGGGAGAATTTATGTCTTTGACGCACAGCATTCGTGTATCACCGGCCCTCGCGTTGCTGTATCACTGGCGGCTGAGCTTCGACAGAAGAGGAGGTGCGTTGCGTTACGCGCTTACGTGTGCAATGTGCATACACGTATGCAACCGAGCCCGTATCGACGCTACCCCGGCAATGATATTCCCATCGATATTCAACTATTCGCATATCCCACCGAAAGTTACGAGTGGTTGGACGCGCAACAAGAATCTTGAACGCCGATAATGGAAAAGGGTGTGGCCCGGCGAAGGAAAATTCGAAACGGCTCGCATTGCCCGGACAAGTGGAATTAGCAGAATGCTTTCCACTTCAACGGGATTCGCCGGAACGTATTGCACCCCCGATAGTTTTTTATCTGACGGACAGAGAAAATCCTTATCGTTTAAACCGGGAATTCGAATAATCTTCATTCAACGTTTTACACTTGGCTCTGTGCAATAAACATGCCGAAGTAACGAAAGGATATTGTTCTTCGAAGACTGTGCGTCCTTTACGGACAACAGAAATTTCGTGCTGTTCAAAAAGAAATTCGAATTTTTTTTTTTATTAATGCTATTTGAATCTCAAGGGAGAGATTATTTTGCCAAAGAAATTCGAATCATCGTGGATCAACGCTCCGTCAGCCCTGCACCATCCAAGTCCCTCCTTAAAAAAACAATAACTTTGTTGGTTTTGAACCATACGATTTCGATTTATTGATCGGAATTAATAAATCGAATCTATTTGATTGGACGAAAATTTAACAATTATTTACACTTGCATTTATTAAATTAAGTTGCGTAGGCTGTACAGTAACTTGAAGAATCACATACAGATTCCTATTAATATTCGGATGCTTTTAAAAAAACAATAACTATTTTGATATTCGACCATACAATATGAACTTTTTCGAGAAGTTAGAGCAACTAGTTTACTACGTGGTGTGAAAATAAATTTTTAAAAAAATTGCAAATCTATATAAGCTCGTATAAAAAAGTTGCAAAATACAACTTTTAGTATTTTCTCTGCTGCTCCGATCAATTGGAATTATTTCAAAAATCTTTTTCACGTTACGTAACAAACCAATTGTTCTAACTCCTCAAAAAAAAAAAGAAAGTTTTAAGAGTGTCCGAATATTAGTGGGAGTCACTGTATTACACTTGTTTTCCTCCCAGAAAGATGCTGGAGTCACAATATAATTCGAAGACGATTCACCTTTTCTAGGTTATGTCTGGTTTTTCTAGGTTACGACAGATCCTCATTGTTTAAACAATAATGGGAACAAGTTTTGTATTAATTTCTGCAATTTTTAACAAATTTCCGTCGATTAGAATACGAGAGAATCAGTGTTCAAGTTCAGTATGTAGCACATTCTGTGAACATCTGTTAATCTTCCATGCTTTTGTTTGCCAACGTTGTAAAATAATATTCTTTAACGATAATGCGTGTTTTCCGAACGATATATGTTTCCTAATGTTTAACCAGCAATTGGAATAGTGGTTGATCAACGTTTTATCGACACGGAGCCTGACGATAGTTGATCGAAAGCGTGAAGGGACAAACAAAGAATGAAGATCGATGAGGATCGTTCAAACAAACTAATCAATTATTCGTGTCACGCGAGATAAGGAATTCCTCGTAATTCTGCCGGTGTTTGTGTCTAGATTGACTGCCGCTACCTGTCCAGAAGTATCCGATTAGTCAAATTAGAAGCGCGCGTGATGTGCTAATTGCGTGTAATCGAATTTAACGGAGAATCGTGATTCATGAATTTTCTTGGTAAAACGAATCTCCATTGTAACTAATATCACTGCTTTTCGTTTACGCGTTTTCCATTTATCAGTAGTCTGTGGATCCTTATGCAAAATAAAAAATGGGAAGAATTGAAATTTAAGGCAAATGGATTTTTCTTTTAACGATGTTAATAAATCGAAAATAATAAACACTTTAATACTGTGATAAATATATTCATAATTTATAATTTCGCCTTACATATTATTATATAACACAAGTATACACAAAATGATTTCCTAAGCTTCCCCTTACTGAATCACGTTATTTGTTTTCTCGATTAATTACTTCGAGTTTGTAATTTGCTTTTGGGACAAAGTTTATCAGACAGTTGTACGTCATTCGGAAAACCGAGAAACTTTAATTTGCCGTTATTAAAAAGCGGACGTAGATCGCCGGGAACGAGGAAAACAGAAATTTTTAAGCGAAATTCATGGATATGACAAATTCTTCCGAGACATTTCCACGGGAGTATCTCTTTCGTGAAACATTCAGAGTTGCGACGGGCTATTCGGAATTCGCAACATAACTCACGTCTTTTTGGCCCGGGCCACGAGAAAACCGCGGATTTTCCGCGGCAGTTATTGTGCCCGTCACGAGGATATTTCCGTCCTTTCTGTTCCATTTCACGTGGCACATTTTTCACTTCATTCCGTTGAATTTTCTCTACATAAAAATCTCAATTAGCAAATAAATTAAAAATGCTCCCACGGCAGGAATATTGTCGGTAAATAAAAATAAGCAAACATTCACGGAAACTGTACATACACGCTTTGAGCCGCGATCGTTCGCCAACTAATTATCGGTCATTGTTACATTTTTTCACTGATAAAGAATTCGATAACACTAAATACCTGAAATCCCGAGTTTTCGAAGTGGAAACGCAATTTCCTTGCAAACAGATACAGTTAATTTATTAAGTATTAGATTGCGGTATATGAAATGTTTCATTTTTACCAATAACCGTAGAGAAACCGAATTTTTTGGACCTTGTGACTTTCAATTAAAATCACAAACATTTTCTTATACGATGATCACATAGCGAGCGTTCTGGCTGTCTAATCTTCAAGAGCAAACAAATTATTTCATTTATAAAGAAACATTTTGGAGAAAAACGACTCATGGCACAAAATCATCGACACGAAATTGAAAATCTTTATGGACACAGCTAAAATTTGAATCGTTTTTGATTAACGAATATTTTGTGCACGAGATTTCGTTGCCTAACTTGATCGGTTTCATTCATATGGGACTCGAAACGCACAATTCGCTCACGAAGTATGAGGTAAGCTCGTTAAGTCGCACGAAAGCCAGGGGATGCAAGGAGATCGACCTAAAAACTTGGGACCCTCAGCGTTCGCTCTAACTTGGCCGTACATAAAAATGTTCTTCCGACAAGCAGGGACCCGGCAGTTTGGCACGGCACTTTATATTCGCAATCCTACATCGCTTATGTCGCCCCGGACCGATGTAAAACAAAATTTGTCGCGTCCTCCGGTAGTTTCATTAATCCAACGTGGAACAACACCGAGTTTTCCGACGTTACGCAAACAGGACACGATATTCCTCATTTTAAAGAGATATTTGCGAAATTAGATTACTCGAGGAAATACGTACAATCCTTTAACATCTTACGACGAATATATTTGTCACGGAGGAAAAAGTAATTGGCATTTATTATCCAGATTTATTATCCACTCGAAGAAAATCTGTTTAATTCCAAATGCAAATTATTTTATGAATTGTCATACGTAAATTTGAATTTTCTACATGTATAAACCATTCTTATTATAATACTTATATGTAAAAGTAGTAAATTAATTAGGAGTAGAAAATTCGCGTCACATAATGTTTTTTCGAGACGCGAAGAAAAAATTCGGATGTACGGGGTTAAAGAATAGAATATCGACGAATAATATGTTATTCGGATGAAATCAATTTGCTCGAGTCAAATAGAAATCCAGCTCGTTTGTAACTATTTTCACAGCTTCGCTGTTTCCCCGGCGCGCATTTGCAAGGATTGTAGCTATAAGTTGGCGTCAAACAGGTGTACAGAAAAATGTATTACTCGAACGGTGCACGTTCCGTCATCCCAAGGCAATCTGACTGATGGTGATATTTTAAATTCGCATCCTTGTATCCGGTGTCTTGCAGGACATTTGAGAAAATTCCCCGTGGGTCTCGCGTGTCCTAACAGTTCCGTGAGGAAGGACGCGTCGCATCCGAATGCAACGTGTACATCCATGCACCCTGCGGTGCATACAACGAAATGCACTGCAACTGCCTGTTGAGAGCTCTCTCCTAGCAATAACAAATATGCAACAGGATACGCGAAATTTCTAAGCTTTATGGCAACTATTGTTGGTTTTGGCAAGGTTATTTTTCAAGAATTATGCAATATTCTTTTCTTATTTTTCGTGTTACAGTAAACTCGCGATCTAGCTCCCTTCGCATGGTCGGAGCAGGGACAAAGATCGTGAAGGGAAAGTATAAAGGGACAGTGCCGAACGTAGGAAAGAACGATCTTATTTTTTTATCAAACAATTTTTTTGTCTTATCCCCCACAATTGTGATAAGTGTTGGGAAAATGGTCTGGAAAAAATTTGGGGCCGATTGGATCGTGGGAACCTGATTCACATCAAATTTGAAATTTGAATGTTTGAAATTTGAAAATTTGAATGTTTGAAATTTGGAAATTTGAAAATTTGAAAATTAAAAATTTTGTGTTCTCTTGATTTAAAAAATTCAAAATTTTCAAATTGATGCGTGTCAGATTCCCATCTGTGACTAGACTGATGAGTTTCATGCGAAATAAAAATTTGATTGATCAATTGTGAGTTGTAGAGCACCTTGTAGGGTCCCTAGATACTCAAGACTATCTTTGCAAATTTTCACAGAATTTTAAAAAGTCACCTTCGTAGTCCGAGAGAACATGGACACCGATAAAAACAGCTTTGGTCGGCGCTATTTGTGCAAACGTGATGCAAAGGAGAAAGGATTTATCATTGGCATGCATCGCTCGATGATACCGTTCGAGTCCTTCGACAGCGTAGATCAATCAGTAGGAGACATTTAGCAGATTCCTTAGCAGGTTGTCAAGCAGCGTGTACCAAGAAATTTATGATCGTGTCAGGGGCGTATGATCGGACGAACGAACGTTTGGATCGCGCCCAGGACGGTCGCGTCTTCTAGTTCAGGCGTGTTGGTGCGTTACAAATCCGTTTGACAGGGTCGTGCACACGAGCAAGCAAAGTAGGCCGGGCTTGCGAAGCATTTGGGGGCTCCTCTTAAAGCATAATACGGGCTTTAACCGGATGTTTACGTCGGATAGAGAATAGGTTCGCTGCGAGACCTGGCCAAACACGGTCGAACGCTATGCCATGCCGTCGCAAGCGATTTGCCGGCGGGCTCCCGCTTAGATAGAACTTAACCGATGTATAGCCGCGTAAACACCGGCTAACAGATCCAACTAGGCTGATCCAACTGCTTATTGACTCGAGAATGATATGGATATGGAAACGATCTTCCCTGTCACTCTCGATATTCTCCGAACCCCTTTTCTCGAATCGATCCAGAGAATTTTCATCGAATTTCACACGACGCGACGCTGCGCGCGTTACTCTGAAACAATCGCTTCGGGCGCAAAGGGCTTTCAATATTTTACGACCTCTTGTCCGATTTCGCGGGAACCACTCGAAATTAAAACCAACCTTTATCGATTCATCGCTACTTCGATGCTCCCACCGACAAATTGCGAGCCTGATACATCGCTGTTATTATTGATCACGTTTAACGCATAATCGTTCGGGAGAGACGCCCGTGCTCCGAGTCTGACGGATGCTTCAAAATTGATTTTACGTGGTCGGATCATTTATATTCTTTTTATTAGATAGATTATTGGACGTAACTTTGTTTAGTCTAAATCACTTACAGATTTCGGGTATAAATTATTATTATTCGAGATACAAATCAATATGTTTGATAGTTTTCGAATTACCACTACAATTGAATCTTTAATTATTGTTTGTAAATCATAGTCGAACTCCAGCTCGATTCAGCGACTATATCGCGGATCAACGATCATCGTTTAAGCCCGAGTTAGGCGAAAACGTGGCATTTGCCACGCGAGTAAATCGAGCGACCATTTTCCTTCCATTCGAGCTACCCGGGTTGTAATGAAGCGACTCGACGCTGAGCTGTCGAAATCGTTTGACGGGAATTATTAATGTAAATGAGCGACATACATTTCTAAGATTTAACGTGAAAGCAAACAATCGCTATTGAACAATAATTCCCTGGCCGCGTGCAACAATGCGCAATTGTCGGTAAAATGATTTACAGGAGGCTCCATTGTTGTCGGGGATAATACTCTGTATAGCTGAAATGCGTGTATCAGGTATAGCATACTGCGATTGATGCATCGGCTCGTCGTTCGCCAATTTTCGCGGGGAGACACAGATTTTGTAATGTTTCTATATTTTGTTACACATTAAACATTTTTTATAGAGGTATAGTTTCTACACACCTTCGAAAACGAACAAGATTTTGAGATCTTTTATATAGTATTTTATACAAAACAATTTCTCTGTAACACTAGAACATATTGAAATAATGCATTTACTAGGAATTGTGAAAAAAATAATTTTTTTATCTGGGCCAATAACGAAAATTTAAAAAATTTGTTTTGTGCAATCGTATAAGTTATGTGCATGCTGCAAATGTCATCGAAATTGGTCAATAGGTTTACGAGTTATAAACGACCAAATGTGCTGAAAATTTTTCACGATTTGCGGCCTTATAACTGCCATTTTTACATTTGATCGTTTATAACTTTAAATCAATTAACCAATTTCGATTAAATTTGCAGCACGCATACAACACGAATCTACAAAACACGTTTTTCAAAATTTTGTTATTGGCCCAGATGAAAAAGTTGTAATAATCACTGTTACCATTTTTTCTTGACAATCCCGACCAAATGCATTTTTTCAACTTGTTTGTTAGACATCATTTACTAAACTTTCTCTAGCCTATCAGAGTCTTCTTTCGAATTCTTCCAGGCTTATAGAGAAATTGAAGTCGTTTGGTTCATTTATAAAAAAGTTATTCTGATCTAAACTGTGCGTGTAATCAATTATCGGAGTCACTGTATATCTCACTAATATTTTCCTAACGTTAATGCAATATTTAAGATCAATCACAATATTAATATAAATACAATACTGGTTAACTGAAAGCAAGTCGTACGACTGAATACCACATGAATCATTTGGTTGATTTGTAGAAGCATGGTTCGAAAAGCAGAACGATATTCCATATTTAGCCGGGTCTCTAATGTTCTCGAACGTCGATGAGGCTTAACAGGGAGAATGGAAGAACGAAGGAAGAATACGAAAATGCGGGGAGATTCAATAAACGGCCGGAGAGAGGATCGTCACGTTGGACGGGAATAATAAGCGAGGACAAGAGAAAGCGGTGGTGAAAGGGGTCGCCGAGACGGGGAACGATTCCTATCGAAGCAATTAGAGAAATGGAGTCGAATGAAGGGCTCTCGATATCATTATCATTCCCGTTTCCACGTGATTTCATTAAAAGGCTATCAGGCAGATATCGGCTCGGTTCAAGGCCCTCGAACCAATAAACCGAGAGCGGATCGTGCGCCGACGAGCAAGAACCGCGAGTCCGGCCGGTGATTTTCGGTTTATCATCGATAAACACGCTTCCGCGCTGTGGATACAGTCGGGTATCGAGGATAGAGGATATATCCAACTAGGCGTCGGCGTCGGCGTCGGCGTCGCTTTTTCGCACGGAGAAACGATGCTCCTTCGAATACGTGCGGTTGATCGTGCGGAGACTCGATATCGCGTTCCCGATTCGGATGAATCGCATTCGACCGAACCATTACGCCCACGCGAATGCTCCCGTGGCGCGAATTTACCGAAATTGTATACTATCGGGACTGTATCATTGCTCATTAGTCGACCTACCAAGAAACACCGTTCAATTCACGATAAAATCGCATAGATTTCTGCTCTAACGCAATTTAACCCTTTATCGTACCGTGTATTCTCTTCACAGCCACGGGCAATCGTATTAGGACTGCTTTGTCCCGTATAATTTTTCTTTTCGCGTTCACGTTTGTGCAAGGTTTCTAAAATAACATTTAAGCCTCGAGTCCACGGTATCGATGCATTTATCCGTGGATTACGAAGGCAGGAATTTACATTTCCAGCGAGATTCGCGCGTAGTGCAAATATTCTGGACGATTTGCATGCAGGCGGGCGTGTAAGGGTACGCGCGAGACGACGCGACGACGCGACGACGCTCTGTGTCTTTCTTTGAGTGGGCATCGCTCGGGGAATTCTTTTGATCCTGTCGCAAACACCCTCTTTCTTTTTTTCTCTCCTTCTCTGCTCCTTTCTACGTTTATCCCTACGAATAATTAGCTTTAATTGCTCCTGAAGTTTTTCAACTCGCCACCGCGGCCGCACCGCCGCGCCGAGCACAGAAAAACATATATTCGAGAGGTCCGTTTATAAACCAACGACGGCACTGTTAATCTCCGCGTTTCCTTTGTGCTGTAATATTGTTTGCGCTAGTCATAAGAAGTCTTTTAGCCTCGCGTTGTGTCTATTCCACCACTTCTAGAGAAGTAATACACGAGTGGTTATGCTCAATCCTCTTCCTCCATTGACCTTTGCGACCCTTTCGTCTCGATGTAAGGAAGAACTCCGCATGTCACTTTCGGGATACTGTAATTTTATCGATAAATATCCCAAGTATCTGGCATATAATCGTCCCAAAACTCTTCCCACTACATCGGGGTATACCCTGTGAGGGGCCCTGAAGCTCGAGAGGCTGTGGTCTCCGAGCAGTGACAAAACTTGGTTGGTCAAAGTTCCATAAAAAATAATGAGAAAATTAAGTAATAAGTCAATAATGAGAAATTAAAGAATAGTATCTCTGGCGGATAATTGTCCCTGGCCAGACCCGTGCTTTGGACAATTATCGATAAATACTGTATTGCCGTTTAAAGTTCTGATCACCAATTTTTCGCATAGGACATCGGTTAAATTACATTATCTTTTTTAGCCTTCCGAATTTGTTTTCGTAACTTTTTTCCTGGTGAATACGTAAATCCTATACCCTAAAGGGCAATTAATGCGTCTACTCAAATTTTTTGAAATTGTGACACGCGATGTTTTTTTTTAGAACCACAGATTTATCGTAACACGCAAACACGCCTGATCGTAACCAATTTTCACGCTGGTTTTTGCAATCGCCCCCTCCGGTCTCGACGAATACTTATCGCCGCGCTAATTAAATTTGACTGCACCTGAATTTCACACAGATATTTCCGCGGTCCTTCCACCTCGACTTGTTACTTGAGACACACCTCATTGCATCGAACTATTCCATTGATCTTCGCGATCCTTTGGTCTCGACAAAACACTCGTCTACATAAATACATTTGACTACACCAAATTATCCCGGTGATCAAATCCTTTGATCCCCACCAACACTTCTCGTCGCAGGAATACACACTGGACTAATTCGGTATCGACAAACTCGTGTCGCATCTAGTCGGTCCGAAAAGATTAAAAATATTGTTCTCAAAAAACGTCAAGATCTTAGTGGTATCGAACAGAAATACAGTAAAGATCTAGCCCACATCGCCTGGTCCGAGCAGGAACAAAGAACCTGAAGGAAAATTATTTTTTTATGATAGCGCCGACCGCGCCGAAAGTACAAAGGCACGAACTTATTTTTTGATTAAAAAATTCTTTTAGTCACCTTCCAAATTGTGACAAGTTTTGAGAAAATAATCTGGAAAAAAGGGGCCGATTGGTTCTTAGGAACCCGACTAGAAAATTGAAATTTGAAAATTTGAAAATTTGAAATTTGAAATTTGAAAATTTGAAAATTTGAAATTTGAAATTTGAAAATTTGAAAATTTGAAATATGAGATTTGAACTGTGAAAATATTTTTTGTGATTTATAAAATTCAAAATTTTCAAGTTTGGTGCGCGTCGGGTTCCCATGATCCACTCGATTTTCAGCCAATTCTACGTCATCGATTTTCGGAGCACCAGTTGCCATGTCAGAATTGAACCACTAAATATAGCTGAAATTCTATGATGTTTAGTGTTATTTTAATAAAAAAACATGCCACAAATAAGTTGTTGAGCTAGATCGCAACTTTACTTTACTTACTTTATTTTGTTATTCGTTTACAACCTCAGTGAGCCTACTGTCACCAATAAATGAAATAGAAAAATTATAATTAGGTACGAGAGCCACGAGTTCGTTTGTACACCTAATACTTTATTCGTCAATACATTATAAAACTCAGATACAGACGAAACTATGAAATAAAGCAATGCCAAGCTTTTTAATATTACAAACAGTTTACTTTTTCCCGGCTGATTTTCTTTGAGGCTCGTATTGCTTCCATCGAGACAATTCTTTCTAGGATCTGTGCATATACTCAGGCTCATTGTAAAGCGAATTTGTCTCGGTGGAACAAAGGAGGTTCAGCTCGGTACGAACCAGTTTCTATGCGAGTTTGCAATACGTGACGGAACTGCAGATGGTTTGCGGGGACGTTAAGTGAAAAATAGAAGTGGCGGCGAGGGCAGTGGATAGTTCTATTTCGGAGTCCGTTCGATCATTCAAGAGATCGATCCGCTATGCATCTAAGTTCTCCTTAAGTGTCACCGCGCCGACAAGCTCGCCCAGGGTCGTGCATTTTTCTGACCGAGAGCATTTAAATGCAAAACCGTCGCGCATCCGCGCGCGCGAGCCCGCGTCCGAACGGGTACGAAGAATGACTTTTACGGGAGGAGGAATGACTTTTACAGTGGGGGGTTTCGAGAAATATCGCCGCCGTGTCTACTCGGTGAAAAACGAGCGTGAGTCATGTGCGGTTTTGAGATCGCGGCGAATACGAATGTCTTTGATTCGACCGGAGCTTCGATGCTCGTCGCTTATGTCATGTCATCCTGACGCTAGATACACGACGGAATGCGTACGTAATTTAATACAATAACAACGGACAACGAACGATCATTGTTGCTGGACAACGCATCGAAACAGTCGTCGCGAGGAACCATTTGCACCCGTTCAGGTGATGATCGTCAAGAAAAAAAATTCGTTTCGAACGTATGATTTTCACAGTAATTCTCGTGGCAGTTGAACGCGAGCAAAGAGATCCGAAACGAGATCGGCAGGTCGGAAGAATGCGAATTACGAAATTCTAGACGGTGTCTATCCCAGATACTCCGCCGGCGAGGATTCCTTTGATCCACGGAGAAGAGATCGATGCATAGGAGAAGCTCGTTAAACGGACTCCTTTCTACCGCAGACCGGAGCGATCGTAAATCGGCTGCTGTCGTCGTCGCGCGTTCGGGGATTATCTTTGCCGTCGAGGGGAACGCTAACCATAATTCTAAACCGTAGCGTAACAGTCAATTTACAATCGTCTTGGAGCCACGATTTTCCCCTCGATGCAGATTTTTGGAAGTATATTTCCGCCGGGACGTCCGATTCGCGAAAATGTCAGGGCACTCGATCCGTTAGTCTTTATTATCGGCTTTGCCGGGAATTTGTGCGTCTGGATCTCTATTTACAATGAATTTCTATCACCAATTAATCTTTGCGCTCTTCGTAACACGTTTTACTATTCAATTTGGCAAGTATTAGGTTTCGTGCGAACATAATTGCGGATTTCGCTACTAAAAGTTTGTGCCATTAGTGTGAACTCAGTTGTTTTGTAACTACGTTCATAAAGTGTACCATTTTGAAGCGTGAAGTTTGCTCTGTCGATATAATGTTCGTCACTTGTAGCTGTGGTTTATTTGGTTAGGAAAGTCAAGATGGAAAAGAATCAAATTCGTAGGATATTATTGTACGAGTACAAATTGGGTCATGACATTTACATGTTGTAAATAAACTGTTTTAAGTGTTTTATTTGAAATTTACTTTAAAGGAGAGTTCCTTGACTGCTACTTGTTTTCAACCATTTTTTTTTTATTTTACTAATTATTTAAATATATTCTTCACACTTTGTAATCGTTATTGACTCAACAAAGGAGCTCCCGAGATAAAAACTGATGTCGTTAAGGGGTAATCAAGCATTTGTCCAGAGAACTGTGACTGAGCATACAGGTGAACGTTGGTTAAAAAATTTCGTAATGGTGACGAAATGCATGAAGAGGATCACGGACGTCCTTCTGTGATCGACAATGACCAATTAAAGGCCACTATCGAAGCAGATCCACGCAAACTGTCTCGAGAGCAATTATTTCTGCACCAAGCTAATACAATACTGTGATGTTCCAAAAAAGATTTACTTACATATGTATAAATCGAAGATATAAAGCTGAAATCTGAGAATCGCTTCGAGACTAACAACGAGACAGCGTCCTGTCACGAAAAACGCGACGATCCGCCTAGATCGGCTCGTTATTGTTAGCAGACAAGAGACGAATTGTGTCAGCGGTCGTTATACAAGCAATAATGCGCTTTCGACGTTACATAATAAATTATGCCTGACTTCGCAATGACGCGCGTGCATAGGTTTACAGTGGGTGGTAATAATTCGCACACGCTGTTCGAAACATCGACGTTACCGTATCCCCAGAGTAAATAGGGAAACTATCACGATCGTAACCTGCAAGAATACTGGCGAATGCAATAGCGGATCATATACAGAGAAATAATATCGATTTCTGTCTAATCCATGCTGTTTCTTCTTGATAAAAATTCGTTTGATCAATTAAATTTATTACAATCGATAGATTAAACAAATCTATTTGAAATTTTATGGCTATTTTATTACGTTATTGAAGTAACTAGAAATAGTTTTCTCAGTCAAAAAGATCATTACATAAAGGGGTTATAATAGCATATGTGCAACAGTCACGTTAGCTGTTCCATGGGACACATCTGCTGTATTTCTCTATGTAGCATCTGCTGTATTCATCCTATTCTCGAAAGCGGAATAATAATCTTTCACGAATACATTCTCAGCGCGACTCCGTTCCTGGGAAAGTGGAAAATTGTAGAAATAGCGGCATCTTGAGCGAACAAAAAAATGTTTGCAATAAAAAAATCAATTATTTGAACGGTATTGAGTGAAAGAGTACGTCCGCGATAAACGGAGAACAGCCGCCCAACTGTTCGGAATTTCATTAAACGCTTTCGGAAGAATATGCTTGAACGGCTGTGCGATCGATTCGTGCGACAAAGAAAAATAAAAAGAAATCGATCAAGGGCCTTCCTTTAAATCCGGCGCACGAGAACGGTGAAAATGTCGCGACACATGAAAGAAGCCGGGACGAATGGGAAAACGTGAAAATCGGGTTTGAGCACGGAACCATACAACTGTCGGATTAATTCTTATTGTGATTCACGGCCACCCTGTACATGCACGTTTGCGATTAAGTACCGCGGCCGGAGGATAAGTCTAGAGCCCCGAGGATAAGCGCGGCGTGGCGCGGCGCGGCGCGGCAAACGCGCAGAGAAGTTGCCCGACACAAATGCGCCTCTTGCGCGGAATCGAGATTATCGAGGGACGCGGAGGCATGCCAGGAATCCCCCAGTATTTCTGGGTTAGAGGCGTTAAGTCCGATTCGTACAGATGCACGTATAAGGAACGCGCATCTCGTTCTCTCAATCGATAACGCCGCCCAGTTGTCCCGTCGACTTCATCCCCAACGAATTTACAGTCCTGCCGTGCCACCCACCCCGCGCGTTATCGCGGCAAATTACCGTTTAGATCCAATCTCCTCGCGTTCCACACTGGAATGCAACAAACTCTACCTCTAAGTCTCCTCTCGGTTCTACGAATATCCGAAAAGTTTTATACCCTGTCTACGCGGCTCTCATCGGTCAGTAAATTAACCATATACCGTGTCTAACTTCTATTTGAACAGGGATAGCGTTGACGTGTTGTAAATTTTAACTCGACCGCATAATAATCGTATAGCCGTAACATAGTAATCGTAGAATATCCTACAACGAATGCGAAATCCGAGAAGTTGGACGCTTCATCTCCAACAAATTTACAGCCCTGCCGCACCACCCTCTACGTTATCGTGGCAAATTACCATTTAGACATAATCTGAACGAATTTCACTATACGCAGAATACAACAAACTGTATCTTAAAGTTTCCTCTCGTTTGGACAAAAGTTCAAAAAAGTTGATACACCTCGTCTGCTGACTCAATCAATAAGCAAACTACAGTCAGTCAAAAACATCTCCATACACTCTTTAAAGTGATGTAACTTTTTAAAATGTGGACCACATGACATGAATTTTTTTTCAAGAATTTAGAAGAATTAGGTTGCTAGAAATTGACAGAACCTGTCAAACAATGTGAGCAAATATTCATGTTACAATTTTTTTATCTGGGTCTGTAATGAAAATATGAGAAATATATTTTTCAGATCTGTGCCAATTGTATACATTCTGAAAATGTTATCGAAATCGAACGACGTTGCAATCAGCTAAAATCATTTGAATATGATCACATAAGGGCGAAATTCCCCGAAAATCTGCGACTTCCATCCTTAAGCTCTAATCTTGAGTTTGTTGCTCACGGCAACGTTAAACGATTTCGATGAAATTTTTACTGTATGTACGTATAATTTGCACGGATCTGCAAAATATATTTTTCAAATTTTCATTATAGATTCAGACAAAAAAGTTGTAAAATCAATGTTTACTAATTCGTTTGGCAAGTCCTGTGAATTTCAATTTTCTTGAAATTTTCTTTACACATCATTTAGTAACCTAATCCTTCAAAATCTTGAAAAAACTGAGGTCATGTGTTGCACATTTTAAAAAGTTACATAATTTCAAAGGGCGTATGGACACTCTCTTAACCGACTGTATATCCCCTGTCTAATTTTTGTTTCGAACGGGACACGTACATCTCTATTGGGCAGGTGTATAAAGGCAGTATTATTGCTGATACACCGTAAGTTTCAGCTCGATCGCGTCAGTCAATCGTACATATACTGTGCCACGGCAACGGTCGGACAACAAATACGTCCAAGTTTGAATTCCCAGTTCGATGCTTTATCCACAACAAGTAAACAATCCCATCAGGCTATCCTTTCGAGCACGGCTGCAACTCATCGCTCGGATCCAATCTATTGCAATAGACAATAGAACGCAATTGCACTTCAAAATCTCTTCTTGTCCGAATGAAAATCCAAAAAGTTGGACGCTTTATGTCCGACGATTAATAATCTCACGATTAATTATTATTAAATATCATTCCTGTTCGGAAGAAAATTCAGAAAATCAAACGCGTTATCCATAAATACATCGCCGACTTACCGGGACAATCTCACGCTTATGGCTTCAAATCAGCGTTCTAATCCGTGGCTCTTGTCAAAATCTCCGCGCATTAAACAATAAAACGCACGGAACCCCATCTTAATGGCTTTTCACGTTAAACAGACAATCCGAAAAGTTGAAGGCTTGATCCCGCGTTTTACGAGGCTGAAATCAAAATACTTATCTAAATACTTATCCATGTTTGTTATCTCTTCCGACGGATCTACATCGATACATCTTCATTTGGCTTATACACACAATCTTGTTCTGGCATTTTTACATCGGCGACGACGCGCGCGAGCAGATCGATCAACGTGTGTACCTCGAGTTTAATAATTTCCCGTGTTTAACGAGGCAACGTTCGTTTTCGGGGCGTAAGCCCTCTCGGCGCTCGCGGTTTTCCGCGGGTAATTGTAAGTAGTTTTTTGTGCTCGGTCGAAAAAAAAAAGAAAAACCGATGGAAAGAGCAACTCGACGAAGTGATGAAAGGGAGAAAGATTAACGCCAAAATGGAGAACGGATTCGTAATTCTCGGTGGTTGCGGGCGAACGAGGTCGGGGCCAATTGGAATCGAAGGTCGAGCGATTAAATTCACTCGCGTGTAAACTTCAACCAACAGAGGAGGAGAGGAGGGGGTGGTGGTGGTGGTGGTGGTGGTGTTGCCCGTTGTTTTGCGCACATTATAGCGAACCATTGATTTATAAATTAGAGTATGTTCGCTGAGTCCGATCGCGGCCGGACAAAGATGTAGGTCAAGTTCCCTTTTCTTTTTTTTTTCACGACAGCTTTTGGCCGGGGAACAGCGGATTCGAGGACGTGTGCCCGTCAAGCTAGTCATAATCAATCGCCGTAACAATGCTCCGAGTGAAAATCATACGATGGTAGAGCCGGCGTGACGCGCGCGACGCGACGGTGGTGTACCGTTGAAAAAGAGGATAGATCCCAGGAGAGAATGGAACTTGAAATATTTAAATAATCGCCAGACCAGAAGCTGGAATGGACATTTTCCAGTGGCGCTGCCGTTTAAATAATTTATTTCGGCTGCGGCGCAAGCCCGATACGTTTTTTACAGTTACAGCCGAGCACTGTCCTCGCGAGAAACACCGCGTCGGAAAATAAATCAGCCGACACGAATTTGTAGCACCGCTTCCGTCCGCTACAATTGATTCCGTTTTATTGGCTTTAATGAATGTAAACATTAGTCATTTTTATTTTCGTGGCTGTCTAACGGGGGGGCTTCGGGCGATAGATAAAAGCGATTTTTCATGTTACAGAATTCATATATCAATGAAATAAAAATTAATACAATGGGCCATTTCTGATTGATATCGAAGAAACATCATTTTAAACTGGTCGATCGTTGGAGAGATGCAAATTCGTGAGTGGGAGTTTCTGTTCGGGTAAATGGGAGGATTGAGAAATTCGAAAGATTTTTTAATATCTGTGTTTTATAAACGGGTTTTGAAACAGCAAAGTGATGACTTAAACCCCTCCTAAAATCACCTGAACTATATCCGGCCAGCCCAGTCACAATTCCATAGTCCACGCGTGCGAATGGAACTGCCGATATCAAACTTTCCGCAAGAATCTCGGCCGAAAATCTGTAGTTCGACAGAGACGAGACAACCAGGACCTAATCAGGGAGCGGACTCGGAACAAATCGGTGTTCCCGGTTGGGGTGGGGGTGGGGTGGGGGGATGACGGGGTTCTCGTTGGGGATGTAAATGAAAATCGGCAAGCTCTAGGGGAGTCGTTCGAATTGGGAAAACGCGGAATGCGCCCGATGAAAACTCGGGATTCCGCGAATCGTTAAAGACGGCCGGGCAGGAACTTTGCGAAACCGGTTCCGTGGAGGCAGGCCGTCCGAAACTTATCCTATTACGAGTTTCTCGGCAAGAGAGTACGGTCTCGGTCGGGTAACCGGGTGCTTCTGCAAGCCATCGGCAATCTTCAGAGAGTGGGAGAGCGGCAGAGCGAGAGAGCACGTCGAATTAACACCGGGCGACGCAAACTCCGGCGATAACCTGTGCTTCCACCCCCGAGTCGAGGAACACGAAGGACGCGCCCTCAAAGCAAGACCCGGGCAAAAGTGACCCACCGCACCCCCTCACCCGGGAACCGATCCGCTTGTCAAGGTTTTGGTCGAGAGGAATTCCGCCGCGTGATCAGCTTCAGCCCTTGCGAACTGGCCGACTGCCTCTGCCCCTAATAAACAGCGGTTCCATTACCCTCAGACAGTTAATACCGATCTCTACACCGTAGATCTTTTCCTGCGCTCTATGCGAGAAACAGCTGATTAGCGTGGACTTCGTTTTTCGACTATGAAATTTTGATATTGTTCCATTTCATGGGAACATGATATATCAAAAATTTTAGATCAATCGGATGTCGGGAAGACGTGGCAGATTTGCATTTTTGTTAGTAAAAGCATTTTGTATTTAACCCTTTCGCGCCGAGCGCCGCATATGCGCGGCATCCACGCGACGACTTCTGGGTACGAGCGCCGCATATATGCGGCATCGAAATGATCTGTACAAGTGTCATCTATAGTCGATGGCAACATTTTTCGTTATCGGTAGAGCATTTTCCGTTGATTTTATTGACATATTGGATTAATCATTTCTTAAAACTTTTTAAAACTGCTCTTTGTTGAGACCACATCCAAACGTATTACGTAATAAACTACAAACATCAAGGCGATCGTTTACTGTTTTATACTAAATATTCTCTCGAGTCCATTCGGCAGTAAACGATTTTACATATTTGGTTTTTACAAGAATTAGGAATAGATCGGCTTAAGGTATAATTCTTAACTCCTAAAAATTAAAATTTTCAGGTTATTTTTCGGCGCAAGTCTCCGTTCAGGGTCGGTACCTCGGCGGACGGGGCTGCCGTAGCGAAAGGGTTAAAAGCATGGATCCAAGACAAGACCATAAAATTTAAAATAAATGTATACGTGTTTAGTACCATCAATGACCAAATGAGTCGCGTAGCACTACGGAAAAGAATCTCGCAAAAAAATTTTCAGCAGGTATAGCTAAGGTCAATCCGACTGCTGGTGCTTAGATATTCCTTTCTTTAAACTTTTGCATCCCGAATTTATTAAAATTTTGTTCCGAATCCTACTTCTTCCAAAATATTTTTTAAAACTTGTAGGTATAGTACAAATACTTCCCACTATAAAATTGCGTTTATTGTTGGCAATAAAAAAGTGTCCGATTGTCGCGGGTATTGAGCCCAAAACAAAGGATTAATTATAACACCCTTCGTCCATTTGCTAGGAAAGCAATTTTAGCAGACGATTAATCAGACTGGCATGAATTAACACGATACAGTTTGTGTATAAACGTGCAATGGCCCACTGTGTTTATTAAAGTGTAATTTAACGCTCAAAGGTATACTTGACGATAACATAGCCTGCAACGTGCATTATTTTCTTATCGACGATAAATCCGACCAAGGTAATTGCGTGTACATCACATGTGCCGATAAATCAAGTATCTAAATTAATGGTTTCAGAATCGAGAATGTAATATGCTCGTCAGCTATTCCTCTATCGACTAGAAACTGATAAGTGAACTGCTGATTTCATTCTACTTATAGCGTGTACTACTGTCTGAACAGCACACGTAGTATAATACACGTTATCAGACACAGATCAATACAAAATCATAGTACAGTAAAGTTGCGATCTAGATCGTATCGCCTGGTCCAAGCAGGAACAGAGATCGTGAAGGGAAACTACTTTTTTTTGACTGCGTCGACTACGCCAAAAGTAGAAAGAGACAGTAAAAAATTCAGAAACAAATCATTTTGACTTGGGTCTAGCGTATCTCTAATGTGGATTTTATGCGTTCATGACAAAAATAACAATTTTCGTGCAAGTCCTGCAAATTTAGCTTCTACATAAAGATAGAAAGCCTACTCTAGTGTAAATAAAGTCTTTCTCAGAGTATACAGGGTGTCCCAAAATTAGTTCGACTCCTGGAAATGGGTGCTTCCTGAGGTCATTTGAAGCGACATTTTTCTTTTGCAAAAATGGCTGCCGCTGCTTCCTTTGGGGGTTATTAACGAAAAACACGGACCAATCGGAGCGCAGCTGAACGGATTTCGGCTCGGCGATAATTCCCGCTGAGCGTTGTGTTGCCATTGGAGGAGCCAGACTCCGTCCGCTGTAAATGCGCTCTGATTGGTCCGTGTTTTTCGTTAATAACTACTAAACGGTGCCCGGCGGACATTATGTAAAAGGAAAATATCATCATCAGGAACCGCCCATTTCAGGATGTTGAAGGAGTTTTGAGACACCCTGTATAAATGTTTTATTCTGTCTTAGAGATATCGAATATGTTATGTAACTGATTATTGTGATCGTAAACAATTTCCTATTTGAAATAATGCAAATTAGCAATCTTCAAATGACCTCAGGAACCGCCCAATTCAGGATGTTGAAGGAGTTTTGAGACACCCTGTATAAATATTTTATTCTGTCTTAGGGTTATCGAATTTGTTATGTAACTGATTATTGTGATCGTAAACAATTTCCTATTTGAAATAATGCAAATCAGCAATCTTGAAATGACCTCAGGAACCGCCCAATTCAGGATGTTGAAGGAGTTTTGAGACACCCTGTATAAATGTTTTATTCTGTCTTAGGGATATCGAATATGTTATGTAACTGATTATTGTGATCGTAAACAATTTTCTATTTGAAATAATGAATTCGCTCATTCAGCAAAACTGCAATTACAAACAATAAAGTTTGCATCAGATTAGTAATATCAGTCTACGATGGACTAGTCACTGTGCGTCCCGATAACAGGATAAAAGATAAATCGCATGTGACGTTAGAACCGAGCCAGAAAATTCGTTTCCACCGAATTGACGTCGCTCCCCAAGGGAGTCGGTCGCTGATCCTGCTGTTTGTTGTTGCAGAAAAATCGCTCTAGTCATTATCCTCACCAGAGCCGGCCTGGATTTGGATCCGAATGCCCTGAAGAGCTTGAAAGTCACCGTACCGAAACTCGGTCTAATTCCATGGGTCGTCGAGGCGGTTGTGGTGGCCACGCTGACGAAATATCTACTCGGCTTGCCCTGGATATGGGGTTTTCTGCTCGGCAGCGTAATAGCTGCCGTTTCACCAGCTGTCGTGGTGCCCTGTCTCTTCAGGTTACGCGGCAAGGGTTACGGAGTCGCCAAGGTGAGATTAAACGATCGGACACTTTCCCTAACTTATTATACGCACAACCCCCGTTCATTATATCCCCCAATTTCCATTCGCAAAACTACTTAACATAATCCTTTGATGCGTGGCACGAACGAAACAAATTTTTCTCTACATAACAAAGTTACATATGTATGTAATGATATTTGGTC
The DNA here is from genome assembly GCA_028454225.1 of Lasioglossum leucozonium. Lineage (NCBI taxonomy): Eukaryota > Metazoa > Arthropoda > Insecta > Hymenoptera > Halictidae > Lasioglossum > Lasioglossum leucozonium. Next base: position 4,683,369 of record CM052215.1, read on the forward strand.
CCCTCAGGGTTTCAAATCCATTCCCCCACCTCTCCCTTTACCAATCCTCAACTATCGCCTAATTTCCAATCTCAGCGGGACCTACTTTTTATTAAGGTGGGTTCCGAACCACCTATTTTGCCAACAACACGTGAAACGCACCCAGAGGGCCACTTCCCGGCTTTTTACCGAGCGGTCACCCATCCTAGGTGCGGACCCCGTCCTACGCCGTTTAACTTCGGTGATCGAACGAGAACCGGTATTTTCAGCGAGGAAATGGTCGTTGACACAAAGTTACATATGGATGACACAATTCTTCGTATATTTGATGAAAAATTGATTTTCTTCATGGTAAAGTTGCTCGATCCGAACATCACAGTGGGACTTATCCGAGCTGAAAGCGATCTAGATCGAATTGCATAATCGGGAGAATAACAGTTACAATGTTCCTTCGTCTCGGCTGAAACAAGACGCGTGCCGAGATCATTTCCATTTGTCTGTCAAGCCTGACGGAGCATTCACTTCGCTGTAACTTCGCGACACTTTCCCGAGGATTTCGCCACTGACAATTGGCTCCCAAGCAAACGCGAAATTACGGCCCGACAGGGCAAACCAGTGTCCAAAAGAAATTTAATTAGTGCCGCTCCGCTTCCGGTAAGTTGAACGGCTCGGCGCCGCGCCGCGCCGTGTGTTCCGCGCGTGCCACGGTATGACGAACAGATGCAACTTCGCTGCATTACTTACGAATGCATCCCCCCGGAGATTCGTGACGTGAAATTCACCGTCGGCCGAGTCCCGTTCTCGTCAAACAATCCGTCCGAGTTGTTCCGGGTTGTATTCGAACAACTCGAAACGCCGTCTGCCGAATTTTTCGACCGACCAAGTCCCTACAATCTCGTGAATTCCAGGCTTTATTCGTTCCTCGAACATGGAACATTCCTGCTCTGTCTTGGAAAATGATCTCACCATTTAATTTTAAGATAAAGGATAGAGAACAAGCCGTTAATATAAAATATACGAGCGTAATATACAATATATAGTGACTCCTTTAGAACGAGAATAACTTTTTTATTAATGGACCAATCGACTTCAATTTTTCTGTCAGGCTGGAAGGATTAGTTTAGTAAATGACGTCTAACGTGTTGAAAAAATGCATTTGGTTGGAATTGTGAAAAGAAAATAGTAAAAGTGATTATTACAATTTTATTACCTGGGTTAATAATGAAAATTTTAAGAAACGTGTTTTGTAGACTTATGTAAGTTATATGCATGCTGCAAATTTCATCGAAATTGGTTAATTGGTTACGATTTTCGGCCTATAATCGTTATTTTCAAAACATTGATCGCTTACAACTCCTAAACCAATTAACCAATTTCGATGAAATTCGCAGCACTAAAGTGAGTGTGATCGATTATCGGAGTCACTGTATGTATTTCTCATTTGAGGGGGTGTTCTAGTCTAGACTATCATTTTTCTGAATCGTGTCAGCCAGTAGGACACTTTTTATTTTTAAACGAACCTCGTTCAAAGACATATAGCTCCGTCAAATTGGATCATTTTCACTTAAAACAAATTGTGAACATTCGTAGAATATAAGTATGCAAAATGTCGATATTAAGAAACTTGTATTTTTTTTGTAAAAAATTCCCTAAAAAGACCATAAAAATAAAAGTCTAGACTAGAATACTCCCTTAAAGAACGCGATATTCGAATCGGGTGAATTTTTGGCTCTGGAGGGCAGAATTATCTCTTCACAGAGATAAAATGAGTTTCGATATTGCGGGGGCGGTCTGGTCTGTATTCCTTGGACAGGGTCCGCCGCGTCTCGATAATCGATGTGGAAAACGAACGCAGTCGAAGAACTGGATCGGCTTCATTCCGCCTCGGCGGACGAAATAAGAGGACCGGCTGCGGTTCGTGGCCACGTGGTGAAGCTAGTTAAAATACGAAAACCGCGGAGGGGTGGGCGAACGGTCCTAGGGAATCTGAACGGAACGGCCGATGACAATAAATTCGGCGAAAGATACGATACCGAATTAGATAGGATCATGGTTTAAACATCGTTTTGTAATTGCGGCGAGTTACAGCGGTTGCTGAATCCAGTGAAATCTCCGTCGACCGTGTCCCATTTCGCGGGATCTGGGAAGAATAGACCGGTAAGAACAAGATCGCTGGGAATTCGGGTTCTATTCTTGCTGGGCTGTAACCTCGCTGTTTCTACTCCCACAGAAAACGCTGCAGAATTCGCCAGGATATCGTAAAAATTTCCAAAATTCTCTCAACATTTTCTAGATCTAGATGAAAAAACTTTCAAAAAAGCTCTTCTCATATTTTTAACTTGAAGTAGAACACTTGCTAGATTTTCTTTTTAATTTCTTCACATTGCATATCAACTTTGGTAATAGACAAAAATTTCAATAGAAATCATTACTCAGTTTCATGGAAAAATCTGGGAGGTCTTGAGTCCCCAAACTGAGATAGCAAACAATAATTTTTTAAACAAAGTCGATATTCTCGTAGGTAGCCGAAGGTCGTTATCGCCCCGTTTAATTAGACAGGATCGATTTAATCGTGTCCGGACGCATTTTAAGTCGACCGAGTCTGAAACTCAAAGGGTCGTGTCCATTTTCCTCGAATTAGATAGGATTAAAGTTCGAACAACGTTTCGTAATTACAGAAGATTACACTGGTGGCTGGACTTAACTAGATCTTTATCGATGAAGTTTACCGTGCAGCGACATTGTATCCGAGCTATTAGGGGCCCTTAACCTAAGCTAATGCCTGCAACCAGTGTTTGTTCCGAAGTCGTCGGTTCAAGAAACAAAATCCGATTCGATGAAATTACGGATTTTTACGAGGCGGTATAAAATCGTGAAATAATTAGGAGAAACAGGAACGCAAAGGTATAATTATTACACTTCCAATGCACCGGGCACTCGTACGCGTTTCGAGAACCTACAATTTCTGCATTCAAGTGCATAAGCCGTCCCGATGAGAGTACTTGTTTGTAGCATACACACGATCTCGTTCGTTGCTATATGTATTAAGAAATTGGCGCTGCAATTTGTCCCCGATTCTAACGACGAATTCTATATGTTATCTAAAGATATTCACTAAAATTAATCACTTTATAATTCCACATTCCACAAGGATTCGCTCGATTATCAATTTTCCTTTTCTCACTGTGAACAGTTCTGCATTGTTCAAAAATAATTTTCTTTTTACGAAATTTTAAAAATTTTTTGTACTCAATGTCACACGAAGGTCACAGTGTTATAGAGATTGGTTCTGATCTCAACTATTACACTGATAAAAATTTGCATTTTAAAGAAACATCTATGACAAAAGAAAATCTTGAAAAATGTGTCCTTCGCAGAAAATGTTATTTCTTACAAATCATTTGCCAATCGAAACAGATCATTTCCTTCTGATTCTTTTTCATCGACAAGGATAAGGGAAATATTTTTTAACCGATCAACTTGTGTTCTTCACGCTGCACAAACTCACGTTGGTTTCATTAAACGAAAAACTAAAATATGGATTCCTCTGGATTTGACAGGCTTTTGCAACGAACGATTACCCTAATTCCCGATGCGCTTGTTTGCATGTAGAAAATGATTTCCCAACGGGGAACAGAAGGTTCGTATAACTCCGTTCTTTCTTACGGTGCCTTTCGACTTCGCGATTTATCACTTCCCGTAAACTTCTTTGGGACGCTATTGGCTGAGCGGGCAAATGCACCGACGGCATCCTCAAGTTCACGTGACACGGTAAATAGACTCTTTAGCTCACGGAAAACCCATTTCGTGAAGGGGTCACACCATCTGGTGCACCGGCGGAGAATAGACCAGTCAATCTTTTGAAAATCAAAGCGCACTCCGCTGTACAACCTGCAACGAATTTTCTCTCGACAGTCTCTCGCGAAGAGAAACTATCTGGGATCTCTCTTTGCTGGAAATTCGTGCTTTTAGAACCCGTTAACCTCCACTGCCTGGAAATTCTACTTGCACGGTGCTTGATGTGTACCTTTGAAAAATATGGAAAACATCTAAAACACGATTATATTCCGAGATATTCGAAAAACTTACCTTTTGTAGAATAAATGCGAACGCACAAGTTCAGACAATATTATGAATTAATGATTATTTTTCATAAAAACACGTAGGATAAAGCTTGATAATATTAGAACAGCATTTTTCAAAAGCCTGTTTAGAGTAAATGGATTTATTGTTTTGAGTTGAATACAAACATAGTTGAATATCCAATATCTTTTGACATGACTTTCTGTAATGAAAATAGCATGATGGGCGTACTAAAAAATTAGTCGTCAGTCGTGAATAAATATCGTTATATTCGCATAAAACTAAAGTATTATTTGAGTTTTTTAGAAAATTAATCAACTAGTTGCTACGAATATAGGGGATGATGAAAATTTATAAAAGCGTTTCTGCCGGACGGTTTTTGACAAGCGAGTGACTACAAGTTGGAACAGTTGCTGGTACGAAGCGATGCACAGTCCTGCTTAAAATGATAAACACAGAAATAGTAGCTAGAATAGGTGAAAGGGATGTTAGGGCGTAGAAGGGGGGGGGGGAGGGCTTAAATAATTCAGTTTAGAAAATGGGGTGGAAGCTGTTTGAAGAGTGCAAAGACCATTCCCGAGAATGTGAAATTCATGAGACGAAAGATCTAGACGCGGCTTTTTGTTTATTTCTTGGCCAGTTGTGGAACAAGCCAGCACCGGAGATGAAATTGAATACTCGGCGCAAAGTGTGTCGGGTAATTCGCATTATTACTCGCGATGCTCGGCAACTGTTAGATTCCGATTTTCTGATGAAACTTCGCGAGATTCTCGAACAGAGTCAGAAGTACTGGCAACGGTTGACAGCTCGTTACGACGCGACGGTAATTTTCGAGATACTGTACTGTATTCAAGCTCATTTCATACATATAACAGACTCCGAGAAATTCAGCTGCAATTTGTGCGAATTTTTCAACGATTTTTAACCATCAAGTTGTTCGAAGCAAAATGTATCTTCCTTAATTAAAGATTTGAATATGTTTTTCGAGACTAAAACAATTAATATTTCCACCAAAAAACTTTTTTAGAATTTTTGATTGTTAGAAAAAAGAAAGTTCGACCGAATCGGATAAACCGTTCTCGAGATAAAAATTCAAAGCGCAGAGACTATTTCGCGAAAATGGTAGAGAGATAATAATTGAAATGTTTGGAGATCTGTATTTTATGAACAAATGAAAAAAGCAGTCTCTACTTTCGAAAATATTACCGCACACTCGATTCTGAACCGTGACAGCGACTGGAAAAGCAATCGATTCGCCGTGAAACGATCCAAACTCATTTTTGAAGTGATTTATAGTGAGTACGCGGAGTACTCTGGCTCGAATACCTTACTCACAGCATGTGACACGAACCGCTGACCAGCTGGAACGTTTACCAAGGGACTTCTTTCCGAAGCGACACCGTTTGATTCCGGTTGGTCGAGAATCAGGATAGTCGGCGGACTTAAATCCCGCACGAGCTATCATGGCTCGATAGGTTTTCGGTGCGGCGAGGAATCGGTTCTCCGTTGTCGTCGGCCAGTGTCGTTAGATCATCCCCTGCCTCTTCCTTCAACCCCTCCTCCCACCACCCCCTTTGCAATTCTCTTTTCCTTCGATTCCCCCCGATGGCCTGGCGGATTATTTTCACTAGTCTGAGAGTAACCTTAGAGCAAACCAATTATGCTCAGTAATCAGGTTTTTATGTGAAAATAAGGGTCCATTAAAAAAAAAAAAATGGAGAGGATAATCATCGATCTAACCATTCCAAACATTCACGGTGAATCGAGTCCGAGATAGATAATTCGCCAAGCTTTCGAAATTTTTACTCGAATGTTTTCCTCCAAAAGCAATGTTGATCGTACAAAATTAAATCGTGCGAAAAACATTTGTTCGGTTTGTTTTATTCTCACGGATTTTAGTTTGGCATACAGTGACTCCCATTAATATTTGGACGCTCTTAAAAAAACTTTTTCGAGAAGTTGGAGCAATTAGTTTGATACATGATGTGACAAGAAATTTTTGAAAACATTGCTGTTTGCGTGACCTTCGAGGGTCACTTTATTAGTTTTTAGATCAAGTATCCGTCTTGCACATTTGGCAAACAAATGTTCCGAGTACGGGATTTTGCCAATTATTACACCTCGGGAACGTAAAAATTCCTCGCTTCGGGGATTAGGACTCGGGAAGTAGTTTATTACTCTCACCGATGTTTTGCACGTGCACTTCCCGGGTCTTAATCTTCCGAAATTGCCGTCTCGCCCCCATCTAGAACTGGGGTCATTGTCACGTGTCACCGGACGGGCCTTACCTCCGTTGCGCGGCCCAAGTCCCGGTTTTCCCGTCAACGCGGCTTGCCGAAGTCTCGTTCTTTTTTTTCCACCACTTCTCCTACCATTGGGGGGTGATGGTCACTTAAAAAATATCCATTCCCATTGGCCTAGGAAAGTCACACCCCCATGTAGAAGTGAGGCTAAATATCGGTGTTCGGCAAGCGCGCGGGTAGATTAGCGAAACACACCGAAGTTCTAACACTTCTCTTACGGCCACTGATCGTTCAGTCCTTACGGAATACATACTCAGACAAGAGTATCTACTCTTGTAATAATCAATCGCGCTACTACTCAGCTACTATTCATACAGTCTACAAGGTCTTTCCTATTTTTAAATAAAGTGTTTTTTGTTCTCGTTAAGTTCAAATCAATCCTGGTGACTATATTATTCAAAATCCCCTCCCGAACCTTTGCACCACATCATTCGGCGCGATCAATTGCAATTGGTCGGAATTATAGAGAAAATACTAATAACTGCATTTTACAACTTTTTTATGTTGGTCTGTATTGAAAATTTAAAATATACGTTTTGTAGATCTGTGTTAATTACATGCAGTGTGAAAGAGTTTCATTGAATTCGATTGATGCGGGAAAAAACGACATACGTTAGAGGCTGAAAAGCGAGAAAAACTGCAATTTTTACCATCTTTAAACATTTATACAGATCTACGAAACACATTTTCTAAATTTTCAATACAAGCCCACATGAAAACGTTGCAAAATACAATTTTTAGTATTTTCTCTGCAATTTTTTTCAAAAATTCTTTTTGCATTACGTAACAAACTAATTGTTCTAACTTTTCAAAAAAAATCCAAACCGTATGGCCCGATATTTAAAAAGTTATCGTCCTCTTAAGAGTGTCCGAATATTAGTGGGAATCACTGTAATCCACAGCTTATTAATCTTGTCCGTTCTAAGCTTCACATCCATGTGGGATCAAACTCCTGCGAATACATCTGTACATATACACGTACAACGAACGGAGATTAGGAAAAGGAGCTGATCAGTCACAAATCTCGCTGTGCTTGCTCTTTCCCCTAAAATCCTACATTCATATGCAATAAATGTCATTTAAGCTTCACAAAATGACGACGTTTCATACGCGCCAGCCTAACAATACTCCTTTCCTGAAATTTTCTTTATTCCACGTCAGCACCGTCTCCTGTAATAAATCCAATCATTGTCTGGTAGAATATTAAACGCGACGGAGCAGCAATATTCCACCTCCGTTAAATTTTAATAAGTGCTTATCGCCCAATCAACCATGATCCAATATTTTCGCGATATTTATTTTTCATTAATTCATTAATAATTATTTGATCGTTGCACGCTGTGCTTAATATTGTTTCCCGGCGTGATTAACATTAATCGTGCATGGAATATTTAATATTTAAATGAGTCGTTTATTTAATATTGCCATTTATTACAGGGAATTCCAACTTTAATTATAGCTGTATCTGGTATCGATGACGCAGCTTCGGTCGCGATACATGGGATAGTGAAGAGTATGATGTTCTCCCATGAAAAGTTATGGTACCAAATTCTTCAGGGTCCTATCTCGATTATTGGAGGCCTTGGATTTGGCGTTTTGTGGGGGTGGCTGGCCAAATATGTTCCAGAAAAGGGTGACGTAAGTAAAAAGAACTTTTTTATTAACTATAATTAGGTATGTCGGAACTCTACAATTAGGTATGTATGTAATGATATTTGGTCCCCTCAGGGTTTCAAATCCATTCCACCACCTCTCCCTTTATCAATCTTCAACTTTCAAGCGGGACCTATTTTTTATTAAGGTGGGTTCCGAACCACCTATTTTGCCAACAACACGTGAAATGTGAGGGCCACTTCTCGGCTATTTACCGAGCGGTCACCCATCCTAGTGCGTCCCCCGCCCTACGCCGCTTAACTTCGGTGATCGAACGAGAACCTGTGTTTTCAGCGAGGCAATGGTCGTTGACAACTCTACAATTAGTTTATCTTTATTTTAAAATTCTTTACAGCGAGCAATGTTAAGCGGTAAGATTTATTGGAAAAATTATTCGCGAGATAGAAAGCGAAAGAATTTTTCTTTTCAATGGTCCAGATGCACAATATTATTTTCGGATGGATCACCAGCTCGGAACACATTGTATACTAGCAGCGAGCTATACGTAACGTTTCATTCAACCCTTCGGAACAGTGCAGACTCGTTCACTGGGTCACATCGACGTAGACATCGATACCGAAGTCCGATTATGTTTAAGGAGGCTCGCTGCCAAAATCCTCGAAAATGTCTCATCACCCGCAGCCAGGTCTAATAGGTCTTTTAACGTTGTTGGCCTTGTTCGTTGCAGTGTTAATTGAGCTTCACGAGGCGTGTAATTCCCGTCGCGTTGGATTTATCGATGGGAACCAAACTCTTTTCTTTACCTTACCCTTTTACTTTCATTCCGTAGTCATTTTCCTTAACGGGTTCTATGATCACAATTTTCTTCATGAATCGAAAGACACGACGGTTAAATAGAAATTCATTTTAACCTTTCAACTTTCATCCAATAATTTTCACCTTTCAACCGTAAATGAATTTTCTAATTAATTTTTTGCTGCACTTTTTTTCATTTCGTTTTTATATGAAAGTGCTTTAAGATAGAATTTAATAGAATGTTTCACGATTGACTTACCATCTGATTACAATGTACACTACTGCGCAAAAGAAACAAGCACCCAGTATAGTTATAAGATAGAATGACAAACGATATTTTTATGTAGAAATACTATTGTACAATGATTTATTTGTTGCATTTAAAGTATTAGATAATCCGCAATATCACATATTTTCAGAGATATTCTATTAAACAGCGGAACTTATTGTGTTCTGATTTGATTTTTACGCTTTCCCATTAACCCTTAAGTGGGCGCGCAGTAGCACCGAGTGCTCCGTTTGTAGTTTAATGTAGTATAATTTTTATTTCTGCTAGTTACGATTGGCACGCCCCCACATAACCTACGACTGTAGTGTCATCCCACTAGAGCCGATATAGTTTTCAGTTATCCTTAGGTACTTTAAAGTTATGGACGTGTTATTTATTTGACATAAAATTTGTGATATACGTAGTTTTAAAGGATGGTGCACAAAGTGCTCCGCGCGCCCAGTTATGTAACAAAAATAGGCGCGCCCACTTAAGGGTTAAATACGCGTGCCTCTTTCTTTCGCACAGCAGTGTACAGCCGAGCAAGTCACACTTCAGAAATATCGACTTTGGTCAGGATATGATCTTCGCTACGTCGTGAGCGAATGTGCACGGCTGTCTTTCCCAGCGTTTATGCTACTCCGCAAGTAGTTGCAGTAAACGCACAGCGAGACGGTTGGATCGTAGCGGTTCGAATAGACCGTATAATTAAAGCGGAGCCGCCTGGGTTATCACAATGCCTCGAATTCCCAGTAAACCGAAGCCGTCGATAACGACGGAACTTTTTCCAATTAGATCTCTTGAGTCGGTCAAACGGCAACAAACGGGAACGGACCGTCGAGAGATAGAAGGGAGATTTCCATGGCTCGCGGAGGGTCGGTCGTTGCTTAAAAACGATTGTTGTTCGTTCTCCATTCATCATTCACCGAATGCCGGCCATTCCCGGTGATTCACGGTGCCTTAACGGTTGACCCCGTCCCCGGTGGCGCAATAAAAGGCAACGCTGTTGGCAGAGCGCCCCCTTGGCTGTTTAACGCCGACCAGCACCTTCGACGCAACCCTCGCAGACCGTTTTGATACAATACGACCGGCAATTGTCCGTTACATGCTGGTTATGTAGAAAACGCGGGCAGAGTCGTTGGTTCTTTTCTCGGCGGGCCGCGCGGGTCGGGCGGGCGGAACGTTCCGAATGGCCCTCGACAAAGATTGCGCCATTGCTTTATTGTGTTCGGCCGAGCCCGCGATTCGTTTCGCCAGGAAACGGTAACAGGCTGCCGTGAGAACGGTAATTGGAACAATTGAAACTGTCTCCGTGCTTGCCTTTCCTTCCGAAGACACTCCACTTGCACGTTTTCCCGTTGATACACAGCCCACCCGAAATAAGAATTAATTCGCAAACTTCTTATGTTGCCAGGCACATTTCTCCGTGGAGAAATAAGCTTACGGCAGATCGAACCTTGCTGATTAAATGAAAAAAAAAGTTCGACTCGATCGGACACGTGGTTTTCGAGATAAAAATTCTTGAACGTGCAGTTGTTTTTACGTTGAGATGTCCAGTCAACATGAAATAAAAATTAACTCGTAATATTTAATGTTATCATACTGGTATCGATCGTTAATTTTTATTTCATTGTTTATTAATTTTATTATTATATTATTTTAAATCGTAATATTTAACGTTACCATACTGGTATTGGATTGTTTTATAAAAAAATGGAGAAATGGCGAATTGATGGCTTAAACCACCCCTAATTTCGCTGATGGCAGTCGGCTGTAATATTTCTGTACAGCCCTGTAACCTGCATATTTCTAAAACAGTGGAGGTAACAGGGAGAACTTTTCTACTGCGGAAAAAACCTTAACTTATAAATTCAAGTTCATGGTTTTGCGAGACGACACTTTTTTATGTATCGTTTCTCGAATTCGAGATCGCCGGAAAGATTACGTGGTTTTTATATCTTGAATGTGGAATTTTATTGGGTAAATTTAGTTACCTTTTTCTTCTGTACCCTCGGGAGCTCAATTTATTATGAGATCAGGACCCCCGTTTCAGTAAAGGAAGTTTTTACTGCCCACGGAGAGGATATGTCAGAGGGAACGTTTAACTTTGATGAAAATTTTCACAAAAACCGCGAGGTGGATGTTTCTGGTTTCGAATTTTTTGAGGATCCCCCAACTTCTCCTTGGTTCTCTTAAACGTCAAACTTTTCGAAGAAAATTCGTCTCGTAATTTGATCAACGCGAGACGAGTGTCTCATTAAAATTCTGGGGATGGACAGTTTCGTGGACTTTACTGTCTGGATCCAGTCAAATCCTTATTCGCCAATCTCTTTTTATATATATTTTCGACTACTACTTCAAAACACATCGACTTCGTTATAAAATCTAATAAAAATGAATTACAGCTTAACCTGCTAAGGTGAAAAGTTAGATGAAGCCTCCAAGTTTTACGTGTTGTGAAAATTCTTTCCTTCACCATTTCTTCAGAGTTTAATAAATTGCACAATTCCAAAGCGTTACGTAGACCGCGGATTTTAAGCATTCATAATAAACATCGGTAACCCGATACCATAGTGTGAACTACATACTACTAATCCAATTACAAAATTTCTTTGTTTTTTATTATTTTTTTATGGAACCCTCACCAACTTATTTCTGGCATTTTTCTGATTAAAATTACACTAAACGCGATATAATAATTTTAACTATATTCAGTGGTTCGACTGGGGCTCCTGAAAAATCCGATTTTTATTTCACTCTAGTTTGTTTTTAGAAAACGTTTATTTATTTAGTGATTAAATAAAATAGTAGAACAATAAACTGGACAAACTCGTGTAACGTCTCGGCCGAATTTGGTCACGATGAAAATTGGACTGCAAGGTTGTTCGCCCTTGGGGCGACAAGGAATGCACCTGGAATGGTTGCAGAAAGGGGCGGAATCGCTGACGTGCATTATCGCGATGGCGGATCGATCGCGGTCGATCGAGAGATCGCCGGCTCCACGAAAAACCCTTGCAACCGGCCCGGGCGTGACCTAATCGAACCGTTTTTCATCGGAACGCAGCATCCCCCATCTTGGCAGTTGCCTGCAGCGCCGCAAGATACTGTCCGAGCCACCAGTAACCAGACTTCGCTGACAGAATTTATTATTCGCATCGTGTTTCAACGTAATCTACGCCCCTACCCGTATTCCCCCCGCTCGCCGCCGCTATCCTCCACAAATTGTACGTTATCCGTCTTCGCCGCACACGCCGGGGCGGTAGTGAATTATCAATTTCGAGGCCGAAGAAACGTCTCGCAATGTCCACCGTCGCTGGCAAAAAGTCTGCGCACCGTACATACATCCTCACATATCCCCCACAATCGACTAAAAACGCGAATGTTCCAGATTTGAAAGTCAAATGCGAATTTAAATTGGATATCAAATTCGAAATTCTGACACATTTTTAGTCGCTGATGCAGGTTTAAAGGGGTTCGCGATGATCCACTGGTTTCAGCTGGTTTTAACAAGCAATGAAATCTGACGAGTTATCCATGCACGATTATTCATCGAAATGTATAAGAGAGGATCTACAGGACTCTGAGAAACTTGTTTAATTTGTTGAAGTTCATAAAGTGAATTATGAACGTAACAATAAGTTATTTTATTAACAGTTAGATTAACAATCAGTAGGAAAATAATAATACTTAAATATATTAACCTTGTTTAGTAGAATTCATAGCATAATTTTCAATAGCAAACCATAGAATAAATAACGTAAAATATATTTTAAAAACGCATGTTCGAAAATGCAGGTCCGAAGAAAATAAATAATTTGTTCTGTTGTGTAATTTTCGTAGAACTTTTCGGTAGAATATTTAGCTAAACGAAGTGTGTAATTAAGTCATAATTAATCATCTTGCCATAAGCACTGCTGTCTTCCAATAAAGTTAGCGATTTACAAATTTTCTATACAATTAATCACGGCCGAATCACCGGTGGCGCGTAGTTTTCCGAGAAATGCAAATCGTAATGATTATTTACAAACGGGGATTCTATTTACGAGACACGCTCATTAATTACAGTTTAACACGGCCGTTTGATTCGAAGATGAAACCGGAAACATTCAAATGTGGAATTAATCGAATCCGCCAATTGATACCTGCGCGCGAATCGGAATGGATTAATTCGCGGACTATTTGCAACGCAAATTTCAAAATATTGTTTGAAGTCGGCGTCTCGCGGTGTGTTCCCGGTCATCGAAAAACATTTTCCGGCTTTTGTTATTCGAGCCTCTCCGACGTTAACTTTTCACCGAGAATCGGAAGTGGAAAAAGTTTTCGCGGGGCTGACTAGTTTTACAGAGTGGCCACTACCGAAACGGGAAATGTTTTCAATCAATCGTAAATCAACGGTGAACAACAACGTCAATATTACTTCGGTGTGTGTTGAGCTCCATGGAAAAAGAGAGAAACGAAAATGCATTTGTTAACTATTCATACATTTGTCGCGGCAAATATTTTCGTTAACCATCACGGCGAATGATAAAACTTATCGCGTGTAATAAAAATATGGGCATGTTCGCATTTTTTTTTTGTATCAGCTACAGGGAAAATTTGACGTTGATTTATGGAAAGGTTTTATCTCCGAGTATCGACAACATTTTTCTGACAATCTCTCTACTGGTTTATTTGTCCTAGCAATGTTTTGTCATGGTACTTCAAATTCTGTTCTTTTTTGATACAATGTTTTATTCTATATTTAACAATAGGCACAGATAACAAGATTAAAAATCATGATCTTGACTATTATATTTTTTTATTATTTCTAATACGTCCGATTTTTAAATAGTTATTAGTAGACAGCGGATTTTTATGGAAAATGAAAACTTTCTGAATTGCAACAAACTGGACTGAAATAACAATTTAATTTCTTTCTTAATACGTTCAATAGATTGAAAATAATGCGACAGTAGCTTTAAATGCGTCTAATGTTTTTGCTATTTTGAATTACATCTACACACTTTTTGTCATGAATGCATAAAATCCGCAGTCTAGTTGTTAGTTTTCAAAGGGTGCCCACTTAATTTTGCCGGCGACGAATGTACGAGCAATCCGCAGAATATTCTGAGCCCAGACCCGATACCCACAGAATCCCCGATCTTTTCGAACTCACTTTGCAAAATGAGAGACACCCTGTATTTCCGGCGAGCGGAGCGGAATCGACCGCCCTCCGGAGCCGTCCCTCGTCGGGAATCTAACGGGCCCGGGCCGGGGTTCGTTCGCGTGAGCAAACAGTTTTACGACGTTCGTGAAAATCGCGGAACAGGGTCGGTTGGGGGGCGCGAGGTCTCGGGTAAAAAGACAGGATGCAGGGTAGCGGGTCAATCGAGGAGGGGTCATTCATCCCTGCGCGCGATGGATTGCGCGATCGTTGCATTTACGAATGCACTGCCGCGGCATCCAGCTCGCGGAGGTCCGTGCCGGCCAAATAAATCCACTTTCGCCAGATAAATCCGCCATTATCTCCAGAACGGTTCCGCGGTGAAGACGAGCGACGATCTGCGCGCTGTAAATTGCACGTAACTCGTAAATTGCACGCGGCACACGCGACGAGATGCACTTCCGGGTGCGTAGGAGGCCCCGAGGAAATTCTCGCGTCTTAGCAATTCATCGATAGCGATACGTGACGAACATACTTCGCCGGCAATTCTGGGCAGACACGGAATTCGGCGGCCAGTGAATTGCACGTGTCGCGAATCCCGATGACAGGGAACTCGGCGAAAGTTTCGGCGAAACTTTTTCCTCCGCCGCGCCGCGCCGCTCGTCTGTGCCCCTCTTCGGCTCTTCCTGATTGGAGAGGCGACCGGACGAGCTGGGGGAATTTGCGTGTAATATATGTCCGCGGTACAGTTTGGAGTTACACGGGGATCAAGCGTCAGAAATTCAGAACCATTGTTCACATTCAAACATCGTAATGACCTCTCGACCGCGGAGAAGCAGGAAAATTCAGGGCTTAGAACTATAATGGACCAAGTGCGGCTAAGTTAATCGTAGCTGGCTTTGTCGGAGGCTATTAATGTTCCGCTGGTTAAGATATGCAATTTAATAACGCTTAACACCGTTCAGTGATGTACAGTCCGAGGCGTGCCCCGTCTCCGGGTGATTTTGCAGTCCGGTTGGTCTGACGAGACAGGACTGTCTAGCAGCGAAGCGACTAGCATAACTTCTGAAGTAATGTCAGGAAAAATTCGGAAAAAATCTCACGTGTACTATGAAAGCAGCACTATCGTTGCATCGATAAGGCTGAACATTTAGCTATTGCCTTCGAAATAACAAAATTAGTCTAACCGGGTAGCCGAAAGTGTTATTTATCGCCGATCAGACTGGCATAGTTCCCAAACTAATCGGGATAAAAATTCGAAAAAAGTCGCACGCGTAGTCGAACAATCTACCGTTCGACCGTTGCACGAATTAAACCGCACGCTTCCGAAGAGGGAAGCAGCGCACGAGCGTTTCGATTGTCCGCAATCTCGTTTCGACTTCGAAACAGCGTCGTCGTAAGCCGGTTTCGAGGAGATGCGAAGTTCGGTTAACGTTTCGTAAAAATCCCATCGTACATCGGTGTTTTCCAGCGACTAGCTCCCGATACGCGTCCTATCCAGTTGGTCGTCATTTCCGCGAGATCGACTCCCTGAACGGGTTCTCCGTCGCGGCAGATTTTCATAGACTGTATGCGCATCTGTGTGCTTCGAAACTCAACGAAACGGTGAGGATCTTGGCATAGTGTACATACGTGCACACTGCGCGCGTCCGCGTACGTATGCACGAGCGGCCGAACACGTGCCAGAATCTCGGCGAGCCTTTCGGAACGAGATATCCTCTTTCTCTGGTCACAGTTCAATGGATTCCGCATTGAACGGGATGTCGTGGCGCTGCGAAAACGCACTTCGATAGATAATCGCGCACGAACAAACCCCTCTGATCGACCTACTGGCCCGTTTTCCGCCTGTTTCCCACCCCCGCATCCTCTGCTCCTAGGAAAACCGTCAAAAGTCGTTTGGCATACGTAGAGAACGCGCTCTGTCAACCAATCACGAGTTTCTGTTATCGTTGCTAATGACGCGGCCATTATTACTTCTGCACAATCTTTTTGCGAGATTAACTGTACATTGCAAAAAGACATTCTTTACACGCAATTCGATGATCATGATTTAATCGTTTGTAGGATCTCGATTTCCAGCATTCGAGTAGAAGAGTTATGGTCGCTCGAATATTGTTTAATGAAAGGTCTTCCAACGTAAAGAACTGGCAGGAAGTTTTCTTTCAATCCTCTCTGCAAAATATCATCATTAAAATATTCAGTTCCGTCCACACGATCTATTTTTCCACAAAACGTATCTACCGTCCCACATGTCCTCTCCTTCATCCTGTCTTTTATTTTTTCCGGCGAGTTCGCGAAACCAGCGGGTATCCCCGATGGTGGCGGGAGCAATAAGCTTTTCGCCAGTGAAATGTTAATCAGAGACCGCGATGGCAAATATAATTACATGTCCGTGCAAATATTTAGTTAAACCTCGGGCCTGCGTGTATGTACATACAAATTTAATCAAGGATCAAAGTTTGCAGAAGTTTAAGCACGTACCACTGGATCGTCCTGGACCGGATCGCAAGGAATCGTCTCTTAAGGGTCTAAGCCGCGCCCCCTCTCAGTGCATAAAGCACGAATTGCATAACCGTCTGCTTACGTAAACTGTTCCCGAACATACACAAAGTGGACTTGTCAAACGGTAGCGAACCTTCCGCAAGGAGGAGGAAAAACACTTGTACAGCGAAGAGCTAATTTTTAATTCAATCATGCTAACCGATATATGCAGCAGCTTGTCTCTTCGGAAACGGAGCTCTGCCGAAACAATCTTTCTCGCCGAATGTATGAAATAAGAGTTCCAATCGCCTCGACTCCGCATCAGTCTTCAATCCCTCTTTAATGTCGCGATTTAGCTTCGACAGATTCCAATCTCGCATCCTGTCGGTAACAGGTGTCGCTGACGCAGGTTTTCCGAAACTTCGTCACTAGCATTATTGACACCGGATACGCCGGCAAACGTCGGTTTAATACGGTCGCGATCTCGCATAATAAATACTCCCCTAGCCACGTCAATTTTCATTACCGTTATGAACATTTATCTGAAACCCCTTTTATCCCGACACAGACTACGCTCTTCCCCTCTTCAACCTTCTTCGTGGAATGCTAACGCGCTGACACAATCGTCTTCACCACACTGATTCCCAAAATTGAAGAAGAATATACTCTTCTCAAACAATGGAACAAAAGCACTGTGATTGCTCTTATATTGAATGTATCCCATTTCACCTTAGAAGTTGATTATTTATTTTTCTACTAC
>CM052215.1:4700894-4803078 GCA_028454225.1 Lasioglossum leucozonium
CCCCCCCTAATTTCACATAGACAACAACATATTTCAATTAGAACAAAATCGTCGATGGTCGCCGCAAAAAGTGATCGATTTGGCGTGGAATGACCCTACTATAATAGTCTTTTTCGTTAAAACTACTCAAGGTCATTTAAGGTCACAGTCAAAGTATTTAAAGGTGACCTTGAGATCTCTAAAAAAAAAATAACCTAGAAACAAATATTTTTATGGCATCGTGTGAGCTCCATTGAACCATTCAACTTTGAGATCTTGAGTCTCATCCTTGAGACGTTTGACGTATCTTTAAAAACAATAAAAATATTTGAGGTGTAAACAACGTTAGGTGACTCACCCTGTATATAGTAACACATGTAAAATCATAGTAAAATCGCTTGTAACTGTGCTAATATTATGCATTCCAAAATGAAACTCTGCGAATATATTCGAAGGATGTGTAATTAATGATTCACGTGAAAATGGAACGTTTATACAAGCGGTCTCTTCGATAATTTTTTGGAATTTCATTTTCAAAGCATATAGATATCGAACGAACGTATAAGAGAGTATGTCGGTCGCGTGACATCGAAGGAAACACATTCCAATCGCCGTCGAAACGATATTTCGTTTCCAGCCTGCACTTTTCCCTTTTGAAATCCTCGGGAAAAGACAGAAAGCGAGCTTTATTTCTCCTCGCCGAAATCTATCGAAAGCCTTCGATATCCTGCAGACGGGAAACCGATGGCACAGAAGAGAGCACGAAAGAGAAATCGTTTGCAAGACGAGTATCTCGAACAAATGTAATAAACGTCTTCGCAAAATAGAGTAAAATTTCGTTTGCAATCACTCGGCCGGGCGAAATCGAATTCCTACGACGATGTCGCGCTCGCCGAGCGCATTTTCATCGAAAACAATCGGCGTGCGTTTGCATCCGGTCGAAACGGGTCAAACTCGTCATGGAACATACGTATAGTATACTTTCACACTCAAAGGATGTCTGTCCAAAGTAATATTTCCTTCCTTAACGCTGTAACGGTGTTATCCACCTTTCAAGGTTCTCGCTAGACAGTTTCACATTTTTTCTGTGTAAACTTTAACTTGGACAATTTTTGAAAATTACTAAAAATTATATGACACATACAGGATGTCCCAAAATTCCTTCAACTCCCGGAGATGGGAGGTTCCTGAGGTGATTTGAAGCAACATTTTCCTTTGCAAGAATGACCGCCACGGCTTCGTTTGGGAATTATTAACAAAAACCGCGGACCAATCAGAGCGCGGCTACAGCGGACGGACTCGTTCAGTATAGCTGCTGTCTGATTGGTCCGTGTTTTTTTCGTTAATAATTTCCAAACGTAGCCGCGGCGGGCATTTGTCCAAAGGAATATGTTGCTTCTCTGAGAAGGGCTTTATTTACACTAGAGTAGCCTTTGTATCTGTATGCAGAATTTAAAGTTGCAGGACTTGCACGAAAATTTCTATTTTTATCATAAACGCATAAAATCCGCTATCCACATTAGAGATTCTCTAGACCCAAGTCAAAATAAACTCCCAAACGAAGCCGCGGCGGCCATTTTTGCAAAGGAAAATGTTGCTTCACCTCAAGAATCTCCCATGTCCGGGAGTTGAAGAAATTTTGGGACACCCCGTATACACTTTTCAAGAAGACATGCCTTAAACAAGAAAAAAAAATAGTCCAACAAAATTTTCATTTTGTCCAAATGGTTATCTAGGCACGACTCGATGTCTTTTTATGCTGAATGATTCTTAACTCGACTAAACTTGAATAACTTTGATAAAATCCTATGAGAAAAAATAGTTCAATAATTTGTCGGACAAAAATCGCTGAAAGTCACTTAATTCTTCGTGAAGTCTTAAATTTGTTTTCGCGGCGAATTATACGAAGCTGCAATAAACTTTGGTAATTTTGGTTCTGGCGAAATTGCGAGTTTATTTTTGGGGCACGGCTGGCCTCGGCAAAGGAAGCGGGAGGAGCCTGCACAGAGTTGCTCCGAATTTATTCTCGATTGAACAGACATTCCGGCGGGTGTATCGATTCCAGGCACGCGTCTCTTCTTCTTCCGTCTACATATCTTCCTCTGGAGGAGCCGAAGCCGGCATGCCACCGGCTTCCCATGACGACAATAAAAAACCTCGGTGCCTTCGTTCTGATCGCAGTCGGGAAACGTTGAAGCGAGTTACCGGAGCGAGATATCGTTTTCTTCGTGGCAACCGCCGCGTTCCATTGCGCCGAGCTCCCCCGTCGTCGTTCCTGCCATCTGCAGTCGAACCGGAATGGCGACGGATTAACGAGCAACGGATATCCGGCTGACATAAGAAAATCCCACGTGCTATTTTTCCCTCTGGCTCTCTTGTTCCTTCCGCCATC
Organism: Lasioglossum leucozonium; assembly: GCA_028454225.1. Taxonomy (NCBI): domain Eukaryota; kingdom Metazoa; phylum Arthropoda; class Insecta; order Hymenoptera; family Halictidae; genus Lasioglossum; species Lasioglossum leucozonium. The sequence goes on from CM052215.1 coordinate 4,703,266, forward strand.
GCCACGGACGATTCGCGATCCAATAATTCATTACTGTTTCAGTTCAGTTACGAGTCAATGCTCCTTCCTCGCTCTCGAACTTGTTGAACACGTACTTACACTTACCAGGGGGATTGTCCAGTTCAGAAAATTACGATGCGCTGAGAATGTGTGGAGCACGCGATACACGGGCATTCATTACGCGAATGCTGGGTGCTCAACAAACTCGTTCTAAAGGATCAAAATTCAAGATAAGCTTAGGTTCGTTGTTGTACAGCAAAGTCGCGATCTAGCTTCCTCAGACCACCACGATCTAAGTCCTTTCACTTTCCCCTTCCATTGAGGGACACACCGCGCGAGGGGTGAGAAGAAGCTGCCTCGTTCGCCGTAACGAGATGCTAAATCGCTCCCATCTAATTTCTTCAACCAAGTTATATTTATTCAACGAAGTTATCACGCTTTAACAGGTTCACGCCGGCGATGCTTTTTTTTTATTGTTAAGGAAAAGGGGAAATGCATTTACGCACTAACCCCCCCCCCCCCCCCGGCCGAATGTCGGGGGGAGTGTGGGACTCAGCCTATTTAGCGGCCACTACCCACTAAAACCCCTCTCCCAGGACACATGGCATGGGCCCTTTTCCACACCCTAGACATGGGCTTCTAATACGCCGGGGACCCGCGGCTAGCATAACTCCCGACACATTACTCCCATCATGGGGTCCCATGACCTACGCTACGCATGTTCTTGACTTTTACGCATGTTCTTGGCTTTTACGCCGGCGATGCTATTTGCGTTTCTCGCCGTGGGACGGCGCGGTCTGACGGAGCGTGTAAGTGTGAGCCACCGGTGGTACGCGCCGACGCGAACGTGTTAAACGTCAACAATTTCTCAAACACTTTTTGGATCGTTGATGATGCTGAGAAAATTGTCTTGATATAATGACAATAATAAAGTATGAGAGCGAACTAATATACTAAACGTCAATGTTGTGAATACAAGAAAACGGAGCGTAATGTACGATATGAAGTACAAGTGGATGGAGCATGAGAATTGTCGACGACAGAAACGTGAGTCAAGTCAATATAATGAAGTGAAAAACGAAGAACTATCTCCAAGGAAGTTACGACGTGCTGTCAACGGGCTTCCGGTCGGGATAGTAATATCGAATGCTAAGAAATCGAATAATGAAGCATCGCCGAATGGTAACGAAAAGTTCCGGGGAATGTTTTATCCCCATGAAACGCTGATGGCACGGCGAAAACAAAAAAGGATCGTATGCATACTGGCTCTCGGGCGGGCGAGAAAAACTAAAGTGATAGATATTGGAATCGAATCCCCCTGTTTTTCTCGTGAGGGATCGATTGCGAATGGCGCTGGAGAGGAGAGCGAGCGAAGGTAGCTCTCGCATCGCGAAACTCGCCCGCGCGGTAAAACAATTCAGATCAAACAAAATATTTGCTTATACCGCTGTGTTTCCTCTCTTAAAAGGTATAACATTTTCGCATTCAGATTTTACCATCATTTGCCGGTAGACGGATATCGTCCATCAAATTACGTTAAAACAATGTTACGTCTGCAATGTAATTAAATTCTGGCGCGTATTTTGATTTCGAATAATCGCAAGAGAAAAATGGTAGGTCCCGATTCGATTCGAGATTTTCTCATCTTTTTTAATAATAATATCCTTTTGTCTCGTAAATAATTCCTCGTAATATGATAATTGCTTCCGTCCGAGATTTCTCATCTGAAGCTCCAATAGAAAATGCATGTTCATCAAGGTACGCTAATGCATATAATATTGCAATTATTTCGTAATTAAGTTCCGAGTGTATTACATTATTAAACAACTGCAATTCTCTTTCATCATCGTCAGTGTCGATAGAAAAATATTATTTGCTGTTGGAGATCAGCCTTATAAGTTAGCGAGATGTAACGCCCTCACATTAGATCCCGGTCGTGCGATTGGCGCGTTCTCCGATGCCGCTGGAGTGGACGAATTTATTTCAATAAATAAATTATATTTTGCGTGTTTTGCCTCCTCGATCCGACATTGTGCGATTATTGAAACGACGCAGACATTTTTAAGGGGAACAGCGAATGAATTTATTCACTTTGCTTGAATCTATTTGCAGTTTTGTTATTTTGATGAAGCGGTACGAATAAGTCGCTTTTAATGAGAAACGAGTAATCATAACATTTCTCGAGAAGAAACGCGGATCGTAACACCTTCGCGCAACTATTTCTGGGGAACGTGCAAGGATTAATTAATTTCTGTGCGTATTTCGATCCCAAGTAATTTCACAAGTAAAATACAGGTCCTCGAGTAACACGGTTAATTGGTTCCGAGAATAACTTAGAATTCATCGGCGTTAACTGTGCAAACTTTTAATTCTTCTTGGAATTGTTAAAAAGGAAACTCTGAGGACCGCGCCATTCAAGTACTGTTATTCAAGGGTTCGGCGAAATTTTGAACTGTGAAATGGGACTTTTCGTGTAATTCAAGGGTGCAGAATTGTCGCTATTGAGAAAGTCTCTCTCTCTCTCTCTCGGGGCGTGTTTACTTATTCACGCGTGCACACATGTTCGCGATGTGCGCCGCGCCGCGGGGACGCAATATTCAGCGACTTATGGCAATATCAGCACGCATGCAGGGGAAGCCGCAGGATCACGTGTATGGCCACGTCGAGTGATCGCCGGGAACACGTGCGGGTTACGTACACGTCTTCTTGATTTGTGTGTCTACGAAAATTTCATAACGTCCGGCGGCACAACAGATGAAACCCCTGCGAAGACTGCGGTCGGTGCATCCTGCAACCTCTCCCCCGGCGAAATGCAATCGAGTTTATTGCGACATGTACTCCTGTTTACATTCGCGGTCACTTATTTCACCATTATACGAGATGGCTAAAAAAGTCGACATACGATTTTCTGTCGCCGTTTGAACACATTTTGAATCGTTCGAACTTCTAAATTCTTCAAGAATAAAGAACACCTTAATTTTCTATCGCATTCTCTAATAGAGAGAGTTTTTCGGGAAAATTTTACAGAGATTTTAAAGTAGAGACATCACCGTTTAAAACATGGTCAGCTAAATTACGATTTTTTCACCCGCGATGCTGCAGTTCGGGGATCGTTAATCTTTCGGTAAAATAGTGATCCGTTAATTTCACGGAGTAGAAGAAGCACCGAGGAGGTAAAAATCCCGTAGAACTGCAGACGCTGTAAAATCGTTGAACATATAGGAATTTCAATATTGATGAGCAAAGTACAGGAGAGAACGTCGTATCAGAAAATCCCACACGTCTCTTTATTCATATTTCACCGAGGGATGGAACAACGTTTCCTCGTCCGTTCTATGTACTTACGTGCCTGAAAGTTTCCTCTGTTCATCATCGATTCGAAACGACCCGAACGTGCAGTTACTCGCGAGTGTGTTTACCGTACGAAGTACACTTCAGATAAAGTTTGCTTCCTTTTTCGATGGTTACTCACTGCAGACGAGTATCTAACAATAAGTGGTGTTAATCGGTATGAAGGGGCCTCATCTCAGTTCTAGAGGGTTCGAGTGGGTCCCATTTTGTTTACCGGCATCCGTTCAGTATCTGCGTGGTTGAATCTGGCCTAAGTTGGCTGAACTGGTCCGTGATGGCCCGAGTTGGCTTCAATTCGGTTCTAGGCAGTGCAACCAGACAGGGGAAATCGAGGGGAATAGAGTTACCCTCTCTCTGCCATTACCGGATTAGTCACGTGACGTTACGACACGTGCACGACGGAGATGAAACGCGTCACGTGAGCAGGTTTCGGCGGAAGCGAGGGTTGTCGAGGGGTACTGACCGCCACAGTAGGAGTAAAAGTAGAAAAAAATCTATTTAGAAGAAGAAGACACTAATCATTTTATTGTATTTATATTCTATAGCACGAGCATGCGTCGAGTAATTAACAGATCTTATCTGGTGGCACTTAGGGGTATCGTTAGTCAATCCGAAATTCAATAAGGTTAAACCGCGGTGAAGCGAGCCTTTCCCCAAAGACCGATCTAATCGATCTTTCAATCTGTTACAGCCGTTCATGGTGCCCATGAGAGTGCTGATGTTATTAGGCGGCGGGTTGCTGGCAGTGTTTGGGAGCGAGGCGATCGAGCTCGGCGGCGCCGGACCCTTGGCAGTGGTTGTGGCCGCCTTTGTTAGCTGTTACTTCTGGCAGAAACAGGGCTGGGAGGTCGACGACGTGAGTACATTTCCGCTTTTCACAATGATTCATTTAACTAAATAACTCTTTAACACTGCGACCGCGCGGAATTATTTAAATTCGCGCGCACGGAGAACGTTGACCGAGAGAGCACGTATTTCCTGGCTGAGTGTATTTCACAAGGGTGGCTCAACGCGACATAATCCTCAAAATTTCGTAGAACGAAGTTACGAAATGGCGATGAGGATTTTTCAAAATATTATAAATCTCTCCTCGTAGAAATGTAAATCACACTGCACAGCTTTAATCTCCGGGGACAAAAGGAGATCATACTACTTTATGTGTAGTACAGTAATTTCTCGTTCGTTGTCCAAAGGCCTGGGGGGCTGAGTGGACAACGAGCGTGATGGGACATGCTTTTTGATTTATGTATGATTCCGTTTTATCTACACCGCGCCGACCGCGCCGAGCAAAGCTTCAATAGAGAGCCGAACATACGGATCGCATGACCGAAGCGTGTCGCCATCGCCAGCACCAACCAAAATTATTTATTTTTCATTATTTTTTTATGGGACTTTCACTGGCTTGTTTCTGGCATTTTTCTGATTAGAACAAGACCAAACACGATATAATTTGGCCCATATTACCTCTAAATGTGAACTGCGCCGGCGACGTCGACTGTTCGCGTCTCTTTCTTTCCAATACGCTGTTCGTCGTTGCCTTCGAAACTTTCATCGTCGATAAAACCACTTAATACAGTTGAAATTATATCGTGTTTGGTGTCATTTTAATCAGAAAAATGCCAGAAATATGGTAGTGGAAATTCCATAAACAAATAATGAAAATTAAGAGATTTGTAAAATCGATTCGTCGAGTCAATGTAGCGGTGTTCACACCGATATACCCGAGTCGACATCAATCGACGCCGCCCTGCGGTGCGACTTGGCGTTGACAGGCAGTGGAGTGGGTAGGCACTGGACAACGAGCGTGATGGAGATTTTGGACAACGAACGAGAAATTACTGTATTGAGTTTCAGCTGCGGCAGTATGAAATTATTTTAACGTGGAATTTTACTGTCTGAAAATTATCAAATCGCACGGTAGCATGGTGTGCACACACACCACTACGTCAACCGTATACGTACATGGGGATTGCAAGGATCCGGGAGGCCGCAAATCATGCCTCACTAATGCAAAGTCGAGACTTCTTAGTAGTCACAATCGCTAGATAAAAGATAAATCTAGGACGCGATCTTCGCCAAATGGCCCAATTTTTACGTTTTCGGGGCGTAAATTGCATTATTCGGCAGAATGTAGCCCTCGTAGCTCTATGAAACGTATTACTCGACAGCTCCGACAGCGGCAGCACTGTAGCGCCGCCACATTGCTTCTCGCGGTTCCGCTACATGCTGTCGAATAATGCAATTTATGCCCCGAAAACGTAAAAATTGGGCCATTTGGCGAAGATCGCGCCCTAGATTTATCTTTTATCTAGCGATTGTGACTACTAAGAAGTCTTGACTTTGCATTAGTGAGGCATCCCGGATCCTTGCAATCCTCATGTACGTATACGGTTGACCTAGTGGTGTGTGCGCACACCATGCTACCGTTCCAGCGCCTTAACGACGAAGAGAAGATACTTGTTATTTCTCATTCAGCATGTAAATATCTGTAAGAATTGGCTCTTCGGTAATGGAAAAGCAAAGTTGGTGCTGCTCAATGTAACAGCTTTATGTTCCAGAACCGGCAGCTGGTTCTCATTGTGTATTGTCTTGTAACTCGAGTTTCGACTCGGTGGTGTTGTTAAGAGAATTATAATTAACATCGGGAACGGAAACCAAAGGTTTTCTCGCCGCGTGTTTCACTTACATTCTAGCAAGTTCAGCCAGCCTGCTGGCGACGATGCACTCCCGTAAGAGCGTTGAGAAGCGAAACGTCTAATTCAAGCTCGGTGTTATACACCGCCTAAGTCAGCGTTTTGCAGGCTGCAGCTTGTGGCAGAACTTCCCAGTCCCGAGAGAAACGCACTGCGCGCCCAGACGAGACTATTTTCCTGCTCTTAGCGCTTCAGTCAACAGCTCGAAGACACTCTGTTCTCGACTTTGATCAACTAAACGGCGGAAACAGCAACCTTCCACGATTGTTTTATGCACGATGTTTTATACAGTTAATATCGATTTGTGAAATTAGTCGTGGTTAATAGGTTCGGAACGTAATAATAATCGCGACGCGCCTGGAATTGTCGAAGTGGCTTCGATGGGCATGGTAATCTACCCTTTAGCGGGTGAACGTTCACTCCTCTTGCTAATTAACAGCATTTTATTCGGACCAACTGTTGCCACGATCGCGTTACTCCCAATTCGAATTTCAATGACTCGATTAATTGCTCCACGGCGCACTTTGCGGATCTACGGGGCTTTGTATGGGCCGACACTTGTCGTGATTTACACAACGAATGTCTAACAAATCAGACGATGGAGCTCTGTGCAATTTTCGACAAATGAATTGAAAATTTTCGTGAAATGAATTGAATTCGGAGAAACATCTCTCTGGTTAATTGGGATATATTTTAATAATGTAAATGCTTCGTTGCATTTCATAAATGCGTTACGAGCCGAGGGTAGCGCAGGTTTCTTTGTCTCGACCCGTATGAAAATGAACTTGATACACCTCGAGCTGCAAAGGCGTATCGTCGTGGAATACCAACTACTGGAATTTTGAAAGGGATGCGAGAATAACAAGAACTCTAATATTGTAGAGTAATAATATATTCTATTATTAAATTCGGGATTCACAATTGTTCAGTGTAACTTGTCGCGGATTGTATGAAATTAGCTCTCAGTTTTGACGCACCGAGAAATAAGGGGGCGATCTACTACGGTTTAATGAACTGAACACTAGTCACTGCTTTATTGGAAATTTAGCTACAGGATCTTGAAACGTTTCGGGTCGCGATACAAGTGATCTGCCGTGAATTTTCTTGGATCACCCGATCTTGAGAAGGACCCATGTTCTTTATACAGGACCGAAATCGGCCTTAACTATAGTGGGGGGCCCTCTGTTCTGACACATATCTCCGGAAGGGTCAAGAGTCACAAATGGAAACGTCCGCATACGTAACAATTGCAACGTGCCATAAATGCATAAATATACATACAGGCTTAGCCACCTAATGTTTGCACCTCAAACATCTTTATTGTTTTCAAAGATTCGTTAAATATCTGAAGGATGAGGTGAATGGTTCAGTGAGGTCAAGAAAGAGATTTTGGTATTTTAAGGTGAAATAAATTCCAATTTTTGGTATGAACAATGAAGTTTAATCAATAAAATATTTTAACCTATCTGGTATCTTATTATCAAATGTTAGTTATTAAATGTCAAAATGAAAAAAATTATAACCTTAACAGAATTTATTGCAACGAGAGAAAAAACATATCATTATCTATTAGTGAAAATTGAAAAAACTTCCTTGACTACTCAATATTTTTGTTACTTCTTTTTTTTTTTAAATCTTAAGGCTATCTTCATTTTTTTAAACAAGATCGCACCTTTTTAAACACCTACTATAATAGTCTCTTTCGTTAGGAATTCGGTGACTATAATTACTCAAGGTCATTCAAGGGCACAGAAAAAGTGCTTAAAAGGTGGTAGTCCGGTTTAAAAAATAGTGGTAACCTTGAGATCTGTAAAAACGAATAACATGATAACAAATAGTTTTATGGCATCATGTGAGCCCCATGGAGCCATTCAACTCGAGACGAAAAATAAATTTTCATTTAATATCAGTTTCTTACAATTGACTTTGAAAATTGTTATTTCGCACGAAGATCCGCAATTTATTTGTTAACGATTGGGTAAAGTTCCTAATAGAATAAAGGTACGCTTGACTCCATGCTTGCGTACACCTGTCCATAAAAATCGACGTCCATAGGAACGTCCAGGATCGTATTATTTTGCGCGTTCGAATCGTACTCGCGTTCGTGGCCGTTTTCTGTTTTAGAGGCTATTTCGCCGCCGAGAAGTAATTTACCTTAAACGAACACCGCTTACCTTTTTATCGGTTGTAAACCGATTTATCGGGCCGCTCTATATACCGGTATATTTGTTTATGAAATTCTGGCGGAACGCGCACACCACCGGTTGCTGCGTCCGCGCAGCATTTATCGTCGCAACTCACTCCCGTTTTATTGTAGCCACGCCAGTTTTACGGGGTACTAGTAGAAATTGAAACCCATCAGAATTTCCACCGTTTCCCTTGCCGAAACGAGTCGCGGCCGCGGACTTTCCGCGTGTCCTCTGGTTTGTACAGGCTGCGCCAAATTAAGTGCAACCAGCTCTTTCCGCAGATCCTACGGAAGACATCAACCTCATTTTGTGTTAATTAAATAGCCCAAGAAAGACAGTCTTTTAGTATCCAATGAATGTCTTGAAGCAATTGCTAGAAAGAAAACCAGCGCCCCCTAAAATTTTTTTAAATGGAAGCAGCTATTAATTTTCTCTTATTGTAACAGCTTTCATAAAACTGAATTACATTCATATAAACCACGTTTAAACCAAGTTTCGCATTATTAAAAAATTTCAAATCCGCGTCTTCAGTCCATTCCGACGAAACAGCTTGCAACACGCTGTTTATTTGGCACGCTCTGTAGAATAAAAGCCGTTCAGTTTTTCCCGTTTTGTTTATTTCTATATTTCTACGGCGCGCGTCCAAAACATGAATTCTATTGTTTTCATAAAAAAGCGAAATTTTACTTTTAAAATGTTTAAATTCCGCCGGATTCTACGAAATTCAATATCCGGTAGGCTGGAGATCGTGTTTGCATAAACCAGACTCTGTACATTTTATTGGTTTTAGGAGAAACACAGAGACACTAGCTTTCTTTTGTGTAAAATTTAAACAAGCAATTTTTTAATAATTTTTTGTCAGAGCTAACTAATGAGTTCTCGAACAGAAGTCTCTAACAAATTATATTAATAAAATATCATTATAATCCGTAGAATGAACGAAACAGTAAAACCACTGAAATACGAAGGAGAGATAAATAATTAAATCTGTAGATCATTTTATGGCCTCCACTATATCTTCTGGGTTCTATAGATTTTTCCTGGGTCCGGGAGAGGAGAAGCTGAGAACACAGAGGCTCTAATTAAATCCCCAGCGTGGTTACATTAATCAGTAGTTAACCGGTCGGTAGAGCATCGGGAAAAAGAACGAAAATTCTATGTTTCCCCGAAGAGTGCAAGTTTTTTAATCAAGTCCCTATCAGAAGTTATCCGAGGCGCTGCTGAGCGTAATTTCGGTGGTACACGTGTCGAGCTCTTCGACCACGATATCGAAAACGGAGTTTCTAAGCAAGACATAGGCTTACTCTACATGCTTATTAAACGTTCCAACGCTTTGATTATCGGGCCACTCTTCAGCGAAGCTTTTGATCTTAGAAATTTGGTATTAGTTTCGTTCCTTTTTTGTTCATAATAGCCATTGTTAGTTGCGATACTAAATACTTTATACAATGTAAAGTCGCGATCTAACTCCCATCGCCTGGTCTGAGCAGGGACAGAGATCGTGAAGGGAAACTATTTTTTTTATGACTTGGGTATGCGAAGAGACTTAGATCGTGGAGCTCTGAGGGAGTCAGTTCGCGACTTTACTGTACCCTATTTCTTTTCCTCGTGTTACGGTTAGGCACCTCTTGGGTGATAACCCTTTTGACCCTTCAGGATGTTTAGGTGTCGGAATGATTGGAGATATTGATTCCACGAAGGGTTTCAGATAGCGCGCTATCTGGATCCATGGAATCAATTTAGAGATTTTACTTTCACGAAGGGTTTCGGATAACAGTTTATCGAAACTCCCTTAGTAATAAATTATTAAACAAAGAACCACACATGGCCCCCACCTCCGTAGGACCGATTTTGGGGGTATATAAGGGACCTAGGCCCTCCTCAAAATCGGGTGACGTACGCGTTTTCAAGTCATTAGACCTTCGTTCACGACACGATCAAGTCTTAGCAACACCAGGCCTAATCCTCGTCAAGCAACAGTTATTTTTTCTTAGACTTCTGTACGTATACTGCGAATTCCACGATAGAGCACCCCCGCATTTCTCGGTGCGTAAAAACTGAGAGTTTAAGTAGATCCGCGATATAAATACACAAAAATTTGTAGTCCAAATCAATTTAGAATATATTGTTTGCTACCTTGTTTTATATCAAAAGTTGCATTTCAATTCTTTATCCTATTCGAGTCCCGACGTTGGTATTACGCGACGATACATCCCTGCCGCTCGGGGTGTATCAATTTATATATCAATTTATATACCCTTATTCCATAGCGGTTACTCGGTGGTGAAATAGACACCGATCATTCCGCTAATCCCTCCAAATCTACAGTGGCTCCCCGGTGGTGAAATAGACATCGGCCAGTCCACTTATTCCAAAAAACAGCGGCTCCCCGGTGGTGAAATAGACATCGGCCAGTCTTCTGTTCCCTTAAAACACGTAGCGACCAGATGACTGAATAATCATCGCACAGTACGTGTTCCTATCTAGGTGGCTCCCCGGTGGTGAAACAGACATCGGCCAGTCCACATCCTTAAACCACCAACCCTCGGCTCACGCCAAACCTTAGCGTAACCCTCGGCTCGTAACACTCGAAGCAGTAAATTCGATATACGGTAAATATTCGATCTAAGAAAACGGGAACTGTACGATCTAAGAAATACTAAATAATATCAAATTTTTATAAAACCCCAGCAAACGGGTAAATCTCTTCTCATGCAGAAAAAGGAGTACTCGACGTTGGCTCACGTGACCCTAATTTTCTAAAACAGTTTAATTAACCCAACAGAGGCAGTGTGTCCTTAATCCCGCTGCTACGCTGGCAGCTTGTTTCGACAACGCGTAAGGACACAAATGCCCGTCAGACGATCTGCAAACGGTTCCAGCTCGGATCCTAAAAACCACAAGCCAATTACCGGCGCCAGTAAATGTTTATTAATGTCACTGACACAGTCGGTTTTCTCGATTTAACGCTCGCACGCAGTATCAACAGCGATGTTTAACCGCCGTATAAAGGATCACGTAGCTGACGATACGAGGGATCGTCCGGAATTAAATTAAATAAATCAACACACGGCAGGATACGTTACGTAATCTCGATTGAAAGTAAACAGGGAACGGTAGCGAATTCGACAAGCATGACCCATTTAAATACATCGAAGCCTCCCGTATCCGAATCCGCGGGAAAACAAAAGTGTTTAGACAGCGTTCTCGGTACTCGGCTATGAATTAGGCCAAAGTTCCCTGATATTAGACTCAGTCCGTCATAAACACGTTTTGGAGGTAGCAAGTTCTCTCCTACGACTCCGTTCACACATTCAAGCAAAATATCGTTTAATATCAACATTGAATATTATCAGCGACGTGTTTATTATCATCCCAGGAACGTGTCTACGTTGAATTTATATGCAAATCCATCAAATCAATTCAGCTTCCCCAGTGATAAGTTAACACGTTAATTGCCACGTCAGTCACATATGGGGACACCATTTTTTCACCAGATTTAGAATTCGATTTTTTCTCGAATATATTACCAGGTCTTAGTTTTGATTAGATAAATTTTATTCTTGACACTTCCTATGTCATTAAGAATAGTAGTATACTTGGTTACAAATTCAATGTAATTTCTAGTGGGTCGAGGATCGTAGCCGTTAAAATTGTCTAGGAGCTTCCGTCTCAGCCAGAGACACGAGAAAAATCGAAAGTATCGAGTGTATCTGGTTGCCAAAAATGGCGAAAGACCGGCCCGAGCTTGGCGTTCGACAGAGGAAACGTTTGAGGAAGGATGTTAGCCGTTTCAGTTACCGTTCCGCTACAAGTTGGGTCCGTACACGACACCCCTTCACCCCCAACCTCCGTTCATACCCTCGTCGAAACTCGAGCGAGGAACTAGCAACGAAGTTTACTGGCATTTACGTGGCTACTAAAAGCGAGGAGAAAGCACGAAGGTGGAGGAAACCGGGGAGGTCACCGGTCGCTGATGCATCCATTCTAGACACACGAATAGACGGCTGCAGTCAAATGCGACCCCTTTTATGCGACCGAAGATGCGCTCCTCCAGATTGACGAATTCCCCGCGAGACGCGCCTAGCTCCTGTTGCGTCACGGTTTAACTTTTCACGACGTCGGATATTAGGAGCGCAACTTAACGCTGATCCCTAACGGTGTTTGTTAATATTTTATCAAGTGCAATCCTCTTAGAGAGGTGCTTAGAGGATCTGACTTTAACGCGAGGACAGGTCGATGGTTCTTACGTCTTCTTACCATTTTATCATTGACGAAATTGTAAACTGTATTTACACAGTGAGGTCGCGATCTAGGTCCTTCGGAGCTCCACGATTTCAGTCCCTTCGCTTACCCTTTCCACGAAAATTCTTTACTTTCCATTATTTTTTATGGGACTTTCGCCAGCTTATTTGTGGAATTTTTTTAAATTAAAATGACGCTAAACACGATATATTCTCAGCTCCTTTTAGTTTTTAAATTTCGAATTTTCAAATTTCAAATTTTCAAACTTTCAAATTTTCAAACTTTCAAATTCCAAATTTTCAAATTTTCAAATTTTCAAACTTTCAAATTCCAAATATCCAAATTTCAAATGACCAAATTTCAAATTTTCAAATTACAAATTTTCAAGTTGCCCCAAATTTTTTTCAGATCATTTTCTCAACACTTGTTACAATTCTTGGGGGTGAGACTAAAAAATTTTTTGGTCAAAAAATAAGATCGACCCTGGTGTTTACGTGTCACTTTCTATTTTCGGCGCGGTCGACGCAGTCATAAAAAAATAGTCTCCCTTCACGATCTTTGTCCCTGCTTGGACCAGGCGATGCGAGGTAAATCGCGACTTCACAGTGATCATGTAAAAATTTTTAATATTTATCTGCTCATTTCGACGCCTGGATTTGGCGTAAAGAATAAAACGGGTAGCGAAAATAGGGGTGAAAGTCGCGGAAAAAATCCGGACACTTCGCGTCGTGGCAGTAATTAACAGGGTGGCAGGGGTGGTGCGGGGGAGGCTCTTTTCTGTCGGTGGATAGGTAAATAAACGATTTTACACGATAATGCTGGCGCATATAAGCGGAATGGGCGAGAAGGACGGGACGACGGGAGCGACGGAGAAAGGGAGCGGCTTGTAATTAAGTAGTGGAGGTTATATAATGAAGTTCGCCTTCCTCGAACGACGATCGATTTCATTAATTATACGAAATACCGAGGGTTGCTCTGGTTACAGGTCGCGCTTGCTGAAAGCTCTCGCAGAAGTGCTTCTGCTAAGACGGAGCCGAGGGGGTGAAAAAAGAAAATGGGGGCGGAAAGGGGGGCATGAGGGTGGTACGAACGGAGTAGAAGGGGGGCCACCTGGCTGGAAATATTTGAGGTGGGCGCGGGGGCGTAAAGGCGCGGAAAAGGAACAGGGAGAAAGGAACTCGCGATTCGACCAAATGAAAAGAACTGGCAACCCCTAATTAACTCATTCGATCGGGCCGCGTTAATTAATTCCCACCGACCGTACAACCTATGCAATTCAATTACGCGAAATCAACTGTGGAATTGCGAGACGGAATTTTAAACGAGGACACACTATGTTTTTTCAGGACTCTCGACGATAACAATTTAGATTAGCTATTGCCGGTTTCAACATCTTTGTTGCTTCTTCTATTTTGTTTTTTGTTTTACGGAAAATCTGAAGCTTCCGGAAAGTGCACACTCTCCCTGCGGTGGTACATGATAAAAAATTTCTGATTAAACAAATCAACCGTCCAGCATTATAAATATTCGAATGTTCGATGCGGAAAATGTTTTCATTATCGATAAAAACAAATCCAACATTAAAATCCTCGTTTATTTTGCTTGCTGGTTAAATGTCGGTAGATGAATCGTTGGATTTGAATCCAGTTTGAAGGAAATTAATAATGCATATGTTTAATACATCCTGATTGGGAAAGTTATCCGTATATTTAACGTGGACAATATTGTCGCTAATGGGAGTGGATAAAGGAAATATTAATATAAACGAAATTACGTTTGTGTTTTGTTTTTTGCAAAATACAGAATCATCATACATTAATGAAAAAATTCGTTTCAAATCGTTGCCAAGGGGAGACAAATGATGATTGCAGTTTTACATTATTCGTAAAAGAAAAATTTTCAAAGCTTCAGCTAATATTTTCGTGTCACCGTGATAAATTCCAGTTTGACATAGCAGAACTGTTCTCGATTTACGCGGGGCATGCTTAATGGCCGGCTAACTGTGGACTCGTTCGACTGAGAATACTATATGAGTACATGCAATTAACCAGTCATTATCGAACAGTACCTACATCACGTTTAATAACGATATTTGTGCCGCGCCGTTGCCTAACCGACTGCAGCCAAATAAGGAAAGCGAAATTCTGGGATCGCGGAACGACGTTATTAAATTTTATATCAATTAGACGAAAACGAGAAAAATTGTTACAGAAAAATTCCATTAATTGTCGTTAGCGATAATTATGTCGTGGATTTCGCGCGTTCGCATCGTGGCATACGTGTACGAAACACGGCGGAATAAAAATATTAATTACCTCTATGCATCGGCTCTAATAAAACCCTCGCACGACATAAATTCCTGTTTGTAGATTCTAGGAAATTATTAAATATTAGAAGTTCTTCTCGATCGCAAATTGTTTTTAATATACACGTGAATAAGATTATCGGCGCAAAGGTTCGATCAATTAATACAATATAATTAGCTATTTTATGAACATTTTAAACGTCACTTTCTTAAACGTAAATTATTCCTTAAAAATGCAACGATTCAATTAAATTATGTTTCATATTATATAATCTATAAATTGTTCTTTAAAAATGCAACGATTCAATTCAATTATATTTCACATTATATCTGCAATCTATAAATTGTTTTTTAAAAATGCAACGATTCAATTAAATGATATTTCATATTGTATCTACAATCTATAAATTGTTCTTTAAAAATGCAACGATTCAATTAAATTATATTTCATATCATATCTACATTTAATATTCTATGGAATTAATAAATAGAGGGAGATTGTAAAATTTCATCGAAAACCACAAATAGTTATATTATTAATAATTGCGTATTAAATAATTATTAACATAAATTTGAGCATTGGCCCCAATAATTCATTTAAGGGTTAATTATAAACGTTGGACGAATGCTGAAACAAACGGTTCTTTTCGCGGGTGTCGAAAGAGGTGATCAAAGATTCGCGAAAGAAATGCATTCGATCAGTGTAAGAGAGAGTTATAACGTTCAATTATCCCGTTTATCGGTGGTATTCGCCATGGGTGGGTTGTTATACTGGTTTTAATAATTCGTGATGGCGACATAGCGTCGGTGGTGGTGTTAACGATGTTGATTTACTAGGAGAAAGAGTGAGCTCGTTGCGTCAGGGTTATTAAGTATGGCAATATCCACGGTAAAATATTAATGACGTTGACAGTCCTTCGAGGGGGCTGAAGAATAACGGTGTCACGCCGAGAGGAGTAGTATCGCGTGACACTATGCTCACAAACTAACCCTCCGGCAAATCCATCGGGATTTTATAATAACCGGAAGGAACATTGATTTTGCAATACTGTCAAAAGTGTTCTGGACAAGCGTACAGGGTGTATAAAAATTATATGTCACGAATACCATGGAGGGATTCTGTACCTCTGGATCGATGGAGATCTGTTAAAAAATTGGACCGCAAAATTGACCTTCACCCTTTCTTTTAAGGTTAACAAATTTTTTATCGTATTCATCGCAAGGAACAAAAGTCTCAAGGGATCAATGGATCTCAAGTGAACCGTTCTCTTTAAAAACGACTTTGAAGTTTCGTGAATTAATCTCTTCCATATGTCTACAGGGTTTCCCAAAATGGTATAAACGTGTAGGGAATGATTCTACATGAGAAAATAAATTGAAAATATAGAATAAATTTTTTTCGTTTGACGCCTCGTTTTCGAGGAAATCGACTTAAAAAATCCGTCAAGTTCGCGTGCCTAACGTTTGGAACAAGTAGAATTAGTAGGTAATGAACAGACACGTCAAACGATTGCCATTCAAGAGCACGCGTTTCGCTGAGTTTTCAAACATTAACTTCTCGAAACCGAGGCGTCAAATGAAAAACATTTATTCTCATATTTTCAACCAACTTTTCACTAACATATTATCAATTTATTTTCTCGTGTAGAATCATTCCCTCCACGTTTATACCATTTTGGGACAGCCTATGGACATATGGAAAAAATTAGTTTATGAAACGTCAAAGTTGTTTTTTAAGAGAACGGTTGACTTGAGACCCATTGTTTAACCTTAACCACATTTTTTAACCTTAAAAGAAAGGGTCAAAGTTAATTTTGCGGTCAATTTTTTTAACAGATCTCCTCCGATCCAGAGGTATAGAATCCCTCCACGGTATTCGTGACATATAATTTTTATACACCCTGTACATACATATTCTTTCACTTTTAAAACTAGAAGAAAGAAATATAAAATTTGATTTCATTTCAAAAATAAAATCTTACTTCACACCATCGCGACCGAAGTAATACCATTCATGCATTTATATTTAAGATTATCACACCCATGGGAATAACCTCTCGCGTTTTCTCGATCGTCAAAGAGTTAAAAAGCCTTCAAACGAATTGATTTTTCAAAAGACTTTAAAATCGACGCCGGCAGGCAAGCTCTTAGTAAACGGGAAAACGAGCAACGACACAGATTTGCAAGACGGCCCGAATTACGATGGAAACAAGCTACGACAATGGTTCGGAGCCCTGTAGAAGTCTGTAAAGGGATATTGATATAAGCTTTCGACGTTCCATGCGAGCTTTTATTTTGCCGATTTTTCACGATACAAACGCTTAGACCATGTCACCGCTACAACGGCAATGCCATCGCGTAAGAGGATTAACCCCCGATGAACCGTTCGTGTAGCGTTCATGTCTGCAAGCAAGTACAGCATCGTCTATCGAAGGCTTCGAAATTAGAATTTGAGATTTTACACTGCTTCGTCGATGGCGTACAGTGGCTCCGAGAGGTATTCGATCCATTGAATTTTCAGTTCTCGAAAAAATTCGATATTTAAACTGCCATGGTGCCGTCGATAAAGAATCGCACAACTATAAACCTGAATTCATTTTGAAGCTTCAAGCCTTTGCTTTCGCGATCCGTTCATGTTCCGACAAAACCGTTTTTGTAAAGATATTCGAATACCGAATTTTCAGTTCTCGAAAAAAATTCGATATTTAAACTGTTGTACTTTTGACAAATTGTACAATAATAAACCTGATTTGTAGCACTTCAATTATTTCTTCGGCTATTAAAAGTAAGAGAAAATTACATGGTTTTAAGGCGTGCATCAGATGAGAATAAGGAAAATCCTTTGAAGGTCATTTTAACAGTTTTTTCAATTTTTTTTCATTTTAACATGTATTTTTCATAATACAATTTTTGAAGAATACAAAAGTAATAAAACGAAAAGAGTAATATTACCTTATTTTATTAGTTGCTCAAAATGCTGGCCGTCCGCCGCAAGCACGTCTGTACAGAAGTGAATAACGACCAGCATTTTGAGCAAGTAATAAGATAAGGAGATATTACCCTTTTCTTTTTATTACTCTCGTATTCTTCAAACTGAAACTCATTCTTTCGCCTTGAAGGTCACTCCAAGGTCATGGTGTGTAGGTCGTTGAACTCATCTTGACACCGACTACTACAATACATTATGAAAAATACATGTTAATATGCAAAAAAACAAACGGTACCCTTGAAAAAACCGTTAAAATGACCTTCAAAGGATTTTTAGTTATTTCCATCTGATGCACGCCTTAAAACCACGTAAATTTCGTTATTTTTTCTTACTTTTAATAGTAGCGGAAATGATTTAGGTGTTCGAGTTAAAATTAACACCGTGCATAATATTCTCACGATTTTTCTCCCCGAAATTATAACAGTTTGAACATCGAGAATTCTCTGAAAATTGAAAATTAAATGTAATTCGTTTTGGAACCACTGTATGAGTACCAACTCGTTATCTCGCATTATCGCCGAGAATAGTAGAAAGAAAATTGTGCTGGCTAATTAATGAAAGCTAATTGGTACGCAGACGATCCAAAAAGCCAGCTGCACTTTTACTAAAACGCGTTCCGACGGTTCCGCCGTAACAAAGCTTCGTCGGGATGAAAATCGTCGGAATTAAAATTTCAAATACCAACATAGAATTAATATATTCATTCGGCCAACGTTCCCGCCTGCAACGCCCAAAAATTCAGTTCTCTGTTTCGCAACGGAGTTTAATAATCGCGGAGGAACACGGGGAAACGTTTACCCTCGAGAACCAACTGAAACTGAAATAATAGGAATCTTCTTAATTACAAGATGCAGTCGTTACCCGCTACAGAGGATATTTATTTTTGTTTTCCTTGAATTTTCCGAACAGCTGCTGCGAGAATCTGTCCCGAAATAGAGATTCGAGCAACCGGAATTACTTTCTAATTATGTTTGCCTTATCCAGTTGGCTCGCGATTGAAATTGCTATTGGTATTGGGTTAATTTGCTAAATTTATCAGCTGCGAATCGTAACGTGGACGTTTAACACTTTGTCCGCTACACAGAGTGTACCCAACATTTCGAATTTGTTTATAAAAGAATAGATGCGAATTTTTCAAAAACAGGAGGATTGTTCTATTTTGAAATGTCCCAGTGATTTTCGGGCCACCTTGTGTTTATAGCCCACTAAATTAAATCACTTTCCCATAAAATGTCCATTTCACCGAAAAATCAGAAACGCTTCCCTTCGTCACCAATCCAAAGCTGATTACCCTGGTCTAATAATGAATCAATTGATTTCAGAATCCAGTGGCAACAGCCTTCGAGGTCTTCTGGATGATCTTCGAGCCGATCCTGTTCGCCGTGACAGGTGCCCAAATAAAAATCGCCGAGCTAGACAGCAGAACGGTTTACCTAGGTATAGCCTGCCTCCTAACAGCCATAGTGATCCGCATCATAGTAACCATCCTCGTGGGGATCGGTTCAAAACTGAACCTCAAAGAAAAGATCTTCGTGGCGGTCTCTTGGATGGCGAAGGCAACGGTGCAGGCAGCTCTGGGCCCTACCACCTTGGACAAAGTAAATCCGAACAACCCTGAACAAGTATACTATGCCGAGACAGTGATGACTATGTGCGTGCTGTCGATTTTATTGATGGCCCCGGCCGGCGCCATCATCATTTCCCTTTCTGGGCCGAAGCTGCTCACGAAAACCACCACGCCTGTCACGCCGCCAGAGGGCTGGAAGATGCGGCGACCCTCTATCCGCGACATCTCCATCATCAACGAGGACCCGGACCTCGAGGAGACCGCGAACGAGAGGAAGCCTTGAGGCAGAGACTTCCCCACGAACGTGACCGTTTTCCCTTATTTTGCTCGAGGCTTCTTCTGCCTAACCGTGCGAATCCGCTCGGGGAATCTCCGACAGGGTCTCCGGTGTTCCATTTTATTCTCTTACTCCAAATATTCGCCCCCAAGACGACAGGCTTCGTCCTAGAACGGAGTCGGTTCGTTCTCCCCGACGGTCGTTGTTGTGTTTAATTGCGACTCGCACGCACCGGCGGCCTATGTTCCTATTTAGGGTCGGGAATCTTGGTTGAGCCTGCGAGGGACACTCTTCGATGTAGCAAAGCCGTTGCAAAGCCGTTGCAAATCCTATAATGTCGAATATAGGAGAATATGTACATATATATAAGGAAATATAATTAAGATATTTTTACAAACCAATATTGCCAATCATATAATACGTAAAAAAGTTAAACATCAGTCCCACCTGATTTTTTGAAAAGGACAAAGAGGAAAACAGTTTTATTAACGCTAGGTTTACGTACACTAGGTAACAAGAATAAGTTCGTTCAAATTTTTAGCCATTCTTTTTATAATATTAGGTAGACCGGAAAATAATCAAAATTTGTTCGATGAGCTCGTTCACAGCTAGTTTGCGAAGAAGGACTGTTTTTAAAAAGGGAATCGAACAACTGTCTTTACGCTGGCAAAAAGTATTAGAAAATGATGGAAATTATTTTGTTGATTAGTATTTAAGATTTTTTTAATAAATTAAAAAAAATGTTTGATTACTTTTCGGTCCGCCTAATATATACCTAAAGGAATAAATTAGTTTAATCATTTCTCTTGGATGCATCTTCACAATCTCGATATTCGTAAATTAAATATACTAGAACCCATCATTTTGACGGGTCCCGTAAACCTAGCATTAAACAGGCAGCAGGCTGTAGAGACTATATTTATCGCTCAATTCCATTATAATAAATAACAGTTAGGTAACCAGTACGAATTTGGCAACTTTGCTCTACGTGGTACGAATATTAAAATAAGCTTGTTTTTAGAAGATCTGCCTGAAAAGACCGAAATTTTTAGTAAAAGGATTTATAAAGATTAAAGACACGATGTACCATTGGAGTAAGATAGAACATTTGTATATCGATTTTAGTAGTTATTTACATCGCGTGCTCTAATGAAAGCGTATACTTGTATTCGTTCGTGAGTCGAGGATATGTGTTGTAATACATTTTTGTAAAATTCTTCTGGAGCGGACAATTCCAATTTGACAAGATAGAGGGATGGACGAATGAGTGCATTATGTGAATATTTGTACATAATCCATGCATGTATAATAGAATGGGAGAGTAGGGATACCTAGAGCCAGCGAATTAATTAATCGATCGTTGGAAAGATCAATCGAGATGCATTCGCGCGTAAATTAATCGATTAATTTGTCTGGTGGGGAGAGGATGACTGTATAAGTTCAGAGTATGCTACTGTTATAGTCTACATTCTACCGTATGATAAGTATTAAAGACAATGATTAGATTCTGACCCTGCTGTGCATTTAATATATCCTAAATTGTTACTATAAAATGATAGAGATAGAATTTAAAAAAAAAAACTGACGAATATCGAACACGATGTTTTTAAGCATTTTCTAACAATAAATCGAGACGAGACGATAAAATGGAGATGTCAATTGTTAAGTTTCAATGTGTCTCTCTCGTCGCATTTGATGGAGAAAAATAAACTCTTTTATATACTCGTAAGGAGCAGACACGAGAAAAATAATATGGCCGTTCACCTAAGGCGAGCAAAGACGAACCCTCGAGGAGACAGGAAAATTAGTGGCTGCAAAAACGACTTTTCAAAACCGCGAGTCTTCGAACCGGTAACTGGCGCGGATATCTTTCGATATAAAGAAGAATGAAGGCAATAAAACAACAGAGAGTGAATATCGTTTCTTTGAACCGGCTGCGAGACGTTTTCAAATCGTAGAAAATGCGTCTGGTATGGAACAATTTATTCGAATATTATTCGCAATTTTCATTGTGAAAATAGAACCCTCTGACAATTTTTTAATCTGTATTCTCTTTTCTTATAATGTAGATTGCAAATAACAATTTGTCTCTCGTGACGCAGTGTTTTATCTAGAAAATTAAATTCTCGACAGTATTAAATTCACTATATTATCCAGATTTATCCCATAAAATGAAACGGGTAATGAAATGGATATTTAAGGCGATGTTGAACGTCTGGAACAAGGCGAAAATTCTGAAGAGTCGCGAACGCTGTTAAATTTCCAATTAAGATGAGGAATCGTGTGCGAGACCGTTTAAGCAGTAATTTATTAAGAAGATTCACGTTCTTGCGGAGTGGGGTTCTTGATGCAGCCGGAGTTGAGCAAACTTTTATGGCGGAAAGCGTCTCTTTGCGACGATTACAAAGGCTCTGTGTTCGGCACGGTGACGATGAGCGATTTAATAAGCTTACCGTTCGTTCTTCCCGCCGCGTCGACATCGCCGACTTACACGCGCGAACGGCAAACCTGCGAGGCTCTTCCTCTCGCGATTTTGTCTTCGCAAGATCCACACTGTTCCCCGGAAATCGTCAGGAAGCTTGCGAAGCTCGCGAACTTCTACGGTTTCAAACAAACATTTTCCAGATTTATTAACACCATCTTTAGCAGCTCATCGCGCCGCTAATTCCAAAGCCGATCTCGTCGAATCGAACCTTATTTTCTAGGCAAAATTTCGAAGATCAAAAATCTACTTACGTAGTTGCAATTTTAAGTATACATTCGAGCAGGGACAGAGATCATGAAGGGAAACTATGTTTTTATGTTTCTGCCGAAAATACAACCCCGACAGAAGACGTTTGTAAGACGTCTTAAAAACGTTTTTTTAGAATGGAAGACTTTCAAATCTACATTGGACGTGAAATGGACGTCTTTAAGGCGTTGTGTGCTATCTGAGTACCTATTATATGATTTCGAACAAACTCGAATGAACTGAATCATTTTGATGAATTTGCACGAACGTGATAGTCTCGTTAGATAGTATTCATTAAGCGTGTCTTATAATTTTCAACATCTGTTATTTAAAAAATTGTTCCTTATTAACCAGAAACATTCCTGATAAATATTGAGCCGGTTTTCAACGATTCGCGTAATACAAAGAGAAAGGCAATACAACAAAGTGATTCATTGCATTGTCAATCTTTATTATGTCGTCGATACTGTACAGCGACGAGAATAAGAAAGAGAAACAACAAGTAATAGAAAAATAAGGGGAAGACAAACTATCGGAAGGTACAAAAAGTATATTTGGTCAGTTCTCGGGTAGATTTATGCCCGGTCAGGTGCACAGAGAAACGCAAAGCGTTGACTCCCGCGGCGTTTCTGTAGCCGATTGGTCAAGGTACAAAGCTGCTGACCGCGAAACTCGATGTTAGTGTGCTGTTGCTGACGCTCTTTTTCACTCTGCTTGGATCTTGGATCGTGGACGTCCCTTGGCTAGAGTCCTTCTTCGACTCCCCGAACCCCAACCGTTTCCTCAGGGCGTGGTAGACTCGGGGCTTCAGCACAAACAGCATGAATATCAACAGACCGTGCAGACAGTTTATCGCGTCTGACCAGTAAAACACTATCTCCTTCCATTGGTAAGTGGAATACGAGTTCATCAAAGAAGACGCGATCTCCGCGATCCACATGATGCCCATCACGACGAACAGCTTTACGTTCATGATTAATCTGCCAATAAAAAAGAGCTTTGTTAATGATCTAAATAATAATCCAGAAAAACACCGATTACAGTCAAGCATATCTAACGTTGCAATTCAATGTTTCTATACATATACTGTTTTATCACGCATTCGACAAAAGATGTATCCAGAAGTATGCGCGCTGTTTTTCTCGTTGACCTCGTAGTACAAGATAGAAGTTTTACGCTTTAAGATAAGCCCAAGTAGATCGTTTTCCGATTTTCTTCCGTGAAGGTGTAACAGTTTGTAAGCAATGGCAACGTTCTACTCGAGTTAATGGTCGTTTAATTTTAATCTCGAATGTATATTACGCATAAAGAGAGATTCTTGCGTTGGCTTAGTGTTTGAAGCACAGTCGATAAACTCACTTGGTTTTGTCAGCGTGGAATCGTTTGCTCCTAGGATCGGAGGGGTCGGCCACCCGCCTTATCTCGGCTTTCACCTTGCTGCAGTGGTCAGACGTGAGAATGAAGAACACCACGTTCGACGTCAACTGGATCGAGACTGGTAGTCTGAAGAAGAATAGCTCGCCGAGCGAGTCTTCTGTCACATACAAAATTCAAGTTGATACATCAAAATTGAAGTAGACACGCTCTTGGTAAAGCATATTCGATCGGACAAGCCAATCGTCTATCATTAGACTGCAGTCTTCGAGCGTTCAAGACGGATGTTAGTGGATCGTTCTAAAAATTGATGTTCAAGGGAGTAGACTTATTCCTCTAGGATTACAAGGGTGTGGGATGCGCTTTATCATTTCTCGATAATACAAAGAGCAGGGGTTTTTAGTAGTTTTAAATGCTAGATAACAGATCGATCCACGTTGCTATCGCCCTCAAAAGTCCTATTTTTTCATTTACGAGGCGTAGTTCGCATTATTCGGCAGCGTAATTTGCATTATTCGGAAGCATACAACTGCGCATTTTCATAGCTACACGCTACCGAATAATGCAAACTACTAAACAAGAAAATAGGACTTTTGAGGGCGACCGCGGCCTAGATCGATCTTTTAACTAGTTTTTGACTACCGAATAATCCGATCTTTGTATTATCGAGAGAGCGCGCATCCCGGAACCTTGCAATTCTGGAAACAAAGAATCTATCGCGTTTTTGGTAAAAAAATATTTAGAAAAAAATTTTGTTCAATTCATTTAAAAACCCTCATTCGCCATGAACAATATTTTTCATAAGTTTCTATACTCCTCCTGCGACACATGTGTAATACTCTACCCTTCATTTTTAATTCACACCAAAATAATTCTTTCGCGAACCACATTCGTAATCGAATAGTTTCTGCGAGGGGTGGTAAAAGTTAAAGCATTGTCGAAATCGAAGAAGGCGAACATTAAGACGGAATTTTTAGTATAGTTGCTTCGTGATCGCGAAAGAGAATGGTAACGAGGTACCAACGACGAAAGTGTGCGAAGAAAGATAGAGAACGAGTATAAAGTAACACTTGCGGTTCGACCTTGCAGACAACTATAACGAAGTTCCGCTTGCCATTCGATTCAACGAAAGTCGGAAAAAAGGTGGAGCGAACCAGCTGCGGGACGTTTGGATGATAAAAAACTTAGCCTCCAGTCGTCTTTAACGAGCTGACTCTTAAAACTGGATTCCGTGCAAAACCATCGTCCGCCGACACAAACTAATTAGTGTAATTAGTTGAACGGCCGGCACTCGCTTAGCGAAACGGCGAGGAAACCTCGTGTCACGTGAAAAGCTTGGAACACGAATCATTCCAGGACAAAATGTGTATCTGAATGCATTTTCTAGGTTTACAGTCGAGAAATACATTGTTCGCTGAATACAAATGACAAATGAACAAACAGCAACAGAAATTGAGAAATGTTAAAGACAAACAGTAATACGAGGATAGTTACGGAATTGATGTGTACAGCTAATAATAATTTGATCGGCTACTGCAGTATTTGAGAACGACGTATTTCTTAGCGTTGATGGTGATCACGACTCTTCGCGAAAAGAAAAATACCGTTTGAAGTTTTCCTTCTCGGAGGCGAGCAGATTGGGAAAAATGTGAGCTCCGAGTGAAATCTGATCCTATTAGTCAAGACGGAAATAAGCGGCGGGCTTCGGGAAGAAGAGTTTTTCCATCGAAAACCGGTGTCGCGAAGCTGTGGCGGCAATCTCTGCTCGCGAAACAACGGAATTTCCGCAAACTCCTTGGCGATACGGGAGCAGGACGCGGATGAAATCCGCCGAAAGCTGCAACCTTAATTCAATATTTGATCTGGAAAAGCGCGAAACCCACGGCCGCAATTTAACCTTCCACCGGACGGAAATCCTGCGGGAGCCTCGCAGGTTGTTCTTTTACCCGGGCTCTCGCATTATGTCGCTTTAATTCCAGAAATTTAAAGACACCCGAGAGGAAACGAAAAAGAGAGAGAGAGAGAGAAAGAGGAAAGGGAGCTGGCATCGCCATTCGCCGAGCGAAAATTCGCGGGCTGCACACGTGCAATGATATGAAAGCTTCCTGAGAAAGCTCTGTTTTCAGAACAACGAGAAATGAAAAATACGAATAAAACGGATATGAAAAAAAACAGCGCAATCTTGCTGCAGCGAAAGGTATGGATCCTAGACCCCATTGTGAAACAAATCGCGGAAAACTGCGACGACATCATACCCAATAAACCAGCCGTGCTTTATTCCCACGTGTTCTTCATGTAGGGAAGCCCGCGGAAATTGGGTATTAAAATACTCGGAGTGCAATAGAACGTCCGGTAAAACGATATTCAATGAGAAACATACGTTAAATAATGATGCGAGCTTTAAAGTTTAAATACAACGTTTGCTGCATTAAATTGCGATAACCGACAGGCTGAATATCTCCCATACCGCACTTTATTGGGTAGAGCTTAATAAGATATATTCCTGGAAAGATATAGTCGAAATTTCAGCATTTATCATCATAATTATACATACATCCGACGCGACTATTGTTAACGGTGAACGTAGACGTAACCATAAAACTTGTCACACATGAGAGAAATGTTAATACGAAAATGCGTGTTTTTGTATATTTTATAAGGTTCGAAATTAGGAATTTTTACACTTGATTCTGCCATCTTTTCTATTAGTACACCAGCAGTCACAAATGGAAGACAAAAGGCTTTAAAGATGACTTCGAAGGGTTTAAAGTTCAATACGATTTCAATCTTTTCAATTGACTTACTTGTAAACCAGCACCTCAGCGCGCCAAAGTTAGGTTTGACACAGTTCGGCAGAAAAGCCAGTTGGTCACTCGTAACGCAGAATAGTGTGATAAACAATGGCAAGCCCCACGCGTACATAGAGTACAGCAGGAATCTTTTGCCTTGCGAGTGTCCCCCGCTGCATTTTCCACGCAGCCTCCTGCAAAATATCGTTAACTGTAATTCCTGTAATCTTTTGTTTTGCTGTTATTAATTGTCCCAGTCGCTAAGATAGAACATCGAAAATTGTGCACCAATGCTTGAAATAAATTTGAATAGGCATACAATTAATATTGTATAAGATCTGATTGGATCTCTTCCATTTTCATACGCCACGATAACGATACTTTCTTTCTTCGATCTCCCCGGTTTATTCGGCAAGGTAACTAAAAATAACTTGCACGAACAGGCAGTATATTTTTTCGTTCGAATATTTAGTCTAGATACCGATCTCTTAGCTGTTTATTTGAAACGATCGAGAAAAGTGATATCTAAAAAATATCAGTGGGCCTCTAATACGCGGGAAAACCTGCATATGTATACAATATATATATATATATATATATATATATATATATATATATACAGGGTGGTCCGTTTAAATTTTAAATAAGAACACCTAAATATCTCTTCAGGTTATTGTGATGCAAAAATTATTTGTTACGTAATGTGCATGGTGTCAATGGACTAAATATTTGGCACGAATATTTTTTTTCCGAGGGTCATTTTTTTCGGAGTTGTCGAGGTCATCGGCGTTTTTTGGTACATAACTACATTTTTTTTATTGCATCGTGTAACTGATGGAAAAATACATTCAGATATGTATAATAACATGACCTTGAAATGACCGTGATCCTCGAAAATTGAAGTTTTACCTAGAACTGATGTCTATTGAGATCGTAGGCTTTGACCAAGACTCTACATCAAGAGCGTAAATGTAAATAAACATGTTTACTGTCACAATACTGATGATACCTAACGATTTGAAATTCCGATCAGTTTCAATTTATCTACCCGTGTGTCGACGTGCTGTTTGAAATGAATTACTCAATGCAAGAGAAAGTGGATATGGTCTTCATTTACGGTAAAGCTGATCATTGTTTAAGGCAAGCAGTTAGAATGTATAAAGATAAATTTCCAGACCGTAATTGTCCATCACTTTCTACTTATAAAAAGTTGATCAGTCATTTTCGTGAAACTGGTACTGTTGTCAAAAAGCGTGTAAGAATCAGAACTGTTACGAACGAAAGAAACAAAATAATTATTATCGATAAAGTTATTGTTACATGCATGAATTCGTTATTTTGTCAGCTACAACATTACGTTAACGAAAATATATCATTCCATTTAAAAAAACATAGATAACCTTGAAATCTCATAAAAATGACCTTGAAATTTTTTTCCCTTACACCGTTATATGTGGCCCTTCAAACAGTGTAACTTTGTCCTATGAAGTTTTTTTATACAACGAAAAGTAACCGAGACATTTAGGTGTCCTGCTTTATCGAATTCACCCTGTATATTCAGCGAACAGGACAGATGCAGTTTCGGCATTGACTCGCCGGATAAGTGGAACATGCTCGTCGAAGAACCGCGTTTCTCGATCTTGGTGCGATCGAGCAGGTGCAGAATGTAATCCGAGGGCGATTATAACCGTTCCTCAAAATACAGATTTGGAAGACGCGTGGCCACAAATAAATGCCATTGTTCCGGGAATCACCGGCTGACCGGAATCAAAACGCGTTCCTAAAACGATATTTTTTCGCCGCGCGGTGCTTGAACCCGCACCGCAAAATGTTTCGAAAAAACGGTTCCCGTTTTCATTGGTATCGGTTCCCTGAAATAGTCGACATTTTTTTTTTTTGGGAGTTTTATGAAATTTCTCGGGCAGCTTCTTTCGGAAAAAGCGGCCAAGGTGCGGCGTAAAATAGTCGACCGCAGATTCAGAGGCCGTAGAAAACTAAATTCAGCTGAACAGGAACTATTTCAGCAAGCTCCGCCGTCCACGCGATCTTTCATGCCGATGACACATAAAAAAACGCAACGTGTAAAGTACTTCCCGCATACTTCTTTGAAAAGTTTTCCACGTAAAGTCCCCGCTTAATCCCGTGCCCCATTGAAAGCGACTTTTTCAACACTGTCGTCCAGGACGAGTCACGCTTTAACTAATTTCTTTCTCATTATGCTTGATTTAGAGCCAACTCCTGCCAGGATTTTTAAGCAGCCGCCGAACTATCGAAACCTCGGAGATTATTGTCGACAGCCTTGTCCCTCGTGAACGTTTGATGAAAAAGTTTCATGCAAATATTCGCATGATTAACGAAGATATAGAAATGAACTAAGTGTACGGTACGCGTGTAAGGTAAACGTACTTACGTAATGTAGAACACCTGCTTGCAAAAGTTTGCAAACAGTAGAATTGTTTGTTTTTTTATGAAATCTAAGCGAGGGGATGAAGGAGCTGCTTGTACAGTTGAATCCGAGAGAAACCAACCTTTTAAGTTACACTGGGAATACTAAAAAATAATCGTCGTTGTAGAAAAGAAGCTTCGATCTCTAAATCTATGGTAGTTTTAGTGAAGAAAAAAATTTTTCAGAATATTCTCGTCCGTTATATCATGAAGAAAATCCTAGAATGAAATGAACGATAAACCTACCGAACACTAAAAATGATTAAAATGATTTAGCTTATAAAAACGACAAGGCTCTATTTATTTAGATTTTGTGCCATTTTTATGCCAATAGGTGGTTGGATAAAAAGTGTATCGAATCAATTTCCATGTAAGTGACGTTATAATTTCAATAATTGTAAAATGAAAAATATGAAACTGGTCATTTGGCCCTCAGCGGTAGGTTTAGTGATAAAACGAGTCCGGACTTATTATCGTAAGATAATTTTTCGCGAAATTGTCATAGTTCAAATATAGGAGATTTTACGAGAATCGGATATTTAGTGTTCAAATACTTCTTGGATCCACTGTATGTACTTAAGAAAGAGAAAGATGGCCGAGGCTAGACAGGGTCACATAGCTGAAGCGTCTCTACATACATCAGGGATAGCGTGAAACTCGTTTAGAGATTTCAAAGCCATATTTTAAAGAAAACATCACTTTAAACTTCGTTTATCTCGGAACTGCACTTTCAAACACGCTGCACATCGTAGCTTTCAAATGTATGAATATTTTCACTTGAAACTTTAACCGAAGGTGTAGTATGCCATTCTCCGTATAGAATGAAAGTCAGAAGTCGACATGGGATCATAACGAAATTTATAAATTATTAACAACCATTTTATCGATAAAAGATACGAAGAGGTCTGGTATGTAACTTCTACAATTTTGATTTGTGTCTCGCGGCACGAAGCGCAATTTCGTAAACAACTCCCACAATTTTTCACAGGACGTCCCACAAAAATTCATGCTATTACGTCAAACATGTATAAATACACGTGCAAAGTTTCATTGTGCTCGGTTCAATCGTTTTCTGGGAATTAATTGCCAAACTCCACTGGAATACCCTTTAAACGAACTTTTCAAGAAGATAAGTTCACGACAAAGAAGAAAATTCCGATCCTCGGGAATAACTTACCCGAAAGTCCGCCATATATCGAAGCACATGACGTTCAGCCAGCAAAAAGCAGACAGCAGCGAGAACAGCGTGATATAACCTGAAAGCAGATTCGTGCAGAGTCTTAGGAAAAGTGCATTTTATCGCGCGTTTCTCTCTCGCGTAAAGTATCGAAACATTTTAATGGGAATCGTTCATTGTGCGGTTCCGATGAGTCGAACGGGTTCGAAACAGGCTGTGTGCCAGAGCCTGAACACGCCGGCTTAGCTTTCCACACAAAACGACGGAACTCTGAAAATAACTCACGAAGATGATGCGCTCATACGCAATTGTATGCAATTGCAAACGAGTTCGGGTCGGTGTTTTAGGATAGGGAACGTAGAACTTGAAACGCGAGGTTTTGTTTCATCGGCTACAGAGAATCGAAATGCAGAATCGTTATTCATCGTGCAAACGATCGTTCGTTTGTAGACTATGTTTTATGCACGATTTTTATAGGAAATCGAATTTTTATGAAGTAACGATCGAGTAGAAATTTATTTCTTATGGTGAAAATGTTTGCGAGTTCGAAATAACGTGATACATGAATACTACGATATTTTTGAGGGAGAAGAAATATAATTAATATCCACCTGATAATTTTAATTTAATCTAGACAATGCGATGCGAGTTCGCTTTCGTATCATTTCTTGGACCGCGAGCAACGTTCTTCCCAATTTGACTCCGTGTGCATAAGAACAGGGTGTAGCTAGCAGTGACAAGATCGTCGATGTTTCTTGCAAGGGAAATCGCGAGCGCGAGTAACGAGTTTTAATTAGTCGCGGGATGCCCGGTAATGAAGCAGTAACATACCTAGTACGGCACAAAATATGCTTGCAGTATTGTCAAACGGTTGCAACGACGACAGTGGTGTCACCCATGGCATTATCGCGAGACACATGTAAGACAGCAAGAGACTCGCAGCATGACACATCAACGTCTTCCCATGTAAATTTTGCAGGGAAGGTAAATAAATATACACCAGCAACGTGAGCAGCAAGAAGACGCAGCTGATTACTTCTAGGAGGCTAGTAATTACATACCTGAGAACAATAAAAATCCAACAATTTCATGATAAAGAAATTTTAATTGGTTTAAAACGCTTCTTAAAATATAGCAAAATATTCTAAATTAAAGAAAGACATTAACCCGATCAATTATGGGTTAATTGTTTCAAAGTTACCACTGTGGATATTTATGTAAAATAAAAATTTTCCATGTCGATTGCAAAAAACAAGTTTAATATTTAATATTTTTAATCAGTGGAAAATAATATATCAACATTATTTTAATCCTCTCTACAGTTTTACGTTTCACCTGTTTTTTTCCACGAATGCATACAAACCGCTGTCTAGTTATAACATAATTATAAATGCTAATGACTCTGCTGCAGGTTGTTGCACTCTGATGGAGGAAAAAATCTGCTTGTTCATTCGACGAAAGTGAAACCTCTGTATTTATTTGAGCAGGCTATAATTAACGCGAATAAATATCTAGGTCAGTGTTATGATAGACCTCGCTCCACTAATCAACATATTTGTAGTTGCAACGGCAACGCATGTGCCATGCACCTGGTGCATCGTGCAAATTCTGTTACGAGGAAAGTAGTCACCAAATAGCCTTCGATTCTCGGAATTGCACGCTAATAAAACGAAGTCGTGAATCTTGATGTGGGAGTGACCGACAAACGACTAATGAACTCACACTTGCACAACAGCTGACGAAACATGCGTCAACTATGGTATCTGGTTTGGAAAGTCTGACACTTCGAGTGACGATAAATCTGTTATAATTGGATTGTCATTTCTCTGGATTAATTTATATTGGGAGATTCCGAGGTTTAATTGGAAATATAGATGGATGACGGCTGCCAATCGGAAAGTTGTAACGAATCAGTGGAAAAACTGTGCGATGCAGCGAATGAATGCATAGACGACTCCGGCATTTCGTTGTTTCTTGTGCACTCATCAGACAAATGGGCTTCCACCATTGTTATTTATTCCTCTGCTCGAAGATGCACGGACGTGCACAATATCCACATCGACGCTAAACGATTTGGCTACCTGGCATTGACACAAGCACGATATTCATCATCGCGAGAAGTGTTTCCAGCACTTTTCCTAAAATTCTACTGTATCTATCATTCCAACATTTCGGTGGAAATTATAGTTTGCAGAGATTTTCAATTTCGTACACTTCGTTAGATTCTACGATCCATACTTTTATAATTCCATTGTATTCCCTTATAATTAATCAAATAAAATCAAATACCTACATCTTGTCGTCTGATATCTATTGAACCTTTGCACGAGTCACAACAAATATTATTTCCTCTTAAATAAACGTCATCAATCCTAATATATTTACATCACGTGTCCCCTCTCCAAGAGGGTTAATCGATACAATATGATATTTCATATTAGGCAAATACACCATGTGACTCATGGATGCCATGAACTCAAAGTGAACAGTTAGGAACCTAGTGAAAGTAATCGATATTGCCTCAAAAGTTCACTCTATTTTAAATTTAACTGTTAGCAGTGTAAAAAGCATTTCGTACGATGTCTTGATGTTAACATTTTTCTAAAAGCACCGCCAATTTTTTCATTAACTCGTTATCTAGTTTATTTGGTTAAGTTCTAAAAATCATAGAAATTCAGTTCAAAATTCTGAACACACAGGTTGAATTGAAATACAAGAAAAGAGAAGGATCGAGGAGATCGTACAAATTTCCATGAAATTAATTTCTTTTTCGATTCAGAATACACAGGATGAGAAACAAGAGAAGAGGAGGTTCGTTTGGCAAAATGACTCAGACACGAACGTGGTCGTCCGCAAACTGCAAAACAGAGACGGAAACGCGCGAGTTTCGGCTCGTATTTCCATTGGATCTCTCTCCAGTCTCGACTGTACTTGTTTAAACTTTACGAAGTCAAACAAACCGTTCGACATTCATCGGCTTAAAAGTTTTCAGCCTCGCGGATTAATGCGCGCCGAACGATAAGGCGACTGTCTCCGAATTATGGCTTCTTCTTTCTCGCATCGTTCCACCGTCGCGATAAAAGAGCTTGTGTTTCCCTTTCAAAGAATTTCGGAGACGCTTTAGAAGCGGTTCTAGTAATATCCCGAAAAACTTTTCCGCTGATATTAATGACGATCATTTTTTCTCTGTAATGAATGTGTATCTGGGTTTTTTTTCGACGCCGGTAGAGAGTCGGTGGAATGCGAAACGCTTACACAGCATGGAAAAACATACAAATATGAAGATATTTATAGTTGGACACGTACATTCTGCGATTTTGTGGTAACAATACGATTTTCAGTTTTTTGCCCCTGAGAAAAAATGGTGTGTGTATGTGTGTGTGTGTGTGTGAGAGAGAGAGAGAGAGAGAGAGAAGCTCGGAAAATTCTGCATAACCAAATTGTAATTACAACTACCTCGAAAAAGCGAAACTATAATAAATATTTGCACGAGTTCAAATAAATTCCTGGCAATTTGGTTCTGTTATTTCTACATATTTTTGCGGGAAAACAAATTGTACAAATATTGAGACACAGCTTTAATATCCACAATTTCGTGTAGCAACTTTACTTTCGATGAGATTCAAGAACACAATAATAATAAAAATATTCGTGCAAATTAATTCCTAGCAATTTAATTCTATTATTTTCTACCTATTTTTCTGGTCAACCAAAATGTGCAAATATTCAGAGCATTAGTATTCAATATTTCTTGTAAAAACTTTACTTGTACAATTAAGATGAGTTATTTTTTAAGAGATATATTTTTCAAGAATATAAACAACTAGACTTATTTTCTAAAAACTGAATTGAGAGAAACGCCTCTTCGATTGGGAGATTCAACGTACGAAGTAATCACAGATAATAAAAAAGGTATCTTACTTAATGGACGACTCAGGTTCGGGTTCTGGGAAGCAGGCCAAAGAAATCGCCGATCCATTACCAGTCACATCAAGGCAGTACGAATCATGTCGGCTTACTAAATCTGGATCTTGTCGAAGGTATCCTTCCTTTGTCAAACCCAATATTTCGTTTGCATATATAGCATACACATCGCGGCACTTGCGACTGAACAACACACCGTATCCTGAAAAATAATACAAAATTTAATCGAACGATTTATATTAACATTAGATGTATGTACAAAAGAGAATCCGCTGAAACGAAGATTTTTCTTACAATTAGATCGAGCCTTTACTGTATATTTATAATAAATAGATTGCGTTTGAAAATCGCTTTGAAAACGTCACACAGCTTTCTTTTTACACCTAATAAACGGAGAGTACCTGGTCGAAAAACACAAAATTCGCTGAATCGATTACACTGGGAACATCGAGCTTCTTAATTAAAATTTTCAATGTGATTAGCGCCTAGATTATGGCAAAGCGGTGCTCTCGAGCCGGTAATAATCGCTAGAGCTAAAGTAATCGATTCGCAACAGATGTACCCCATTGATTCGCGAGATAATCTCGAGAGGACGCAATCAATTCTCGACAGCGGATTCTTAAATATCTGAAAAAGTTGATTAAAATTTTTCCTCTAGCAGACCTGTGTTATTCCAGGCCACTTCCGTAAGATTCGCGAGCGTATCGTAAAAAGCGCTCGGCGTCGAGTTCGAGTCCCCGTTAACGCAACGGAAACTGGGCGAAAGAATACGGTGTTCGGAACAACATTTTCTCACGCAGCTGTGGCTCTGGCAGAAATCTGCGTTTCTGCAAAATCGAAAAACCAGTCGTCGAGTCGTCTTCGAATTCGGAGTCAGCTCTAGACAGCTGTTCTCGATGGATGCCTGCATCCTCTCGCGAGATCCGTCCTCCGATAATGTCACCTGCGAACAGATGTCCCTTCGGTTTTGAGATCGTTAAGAATTTTATGCGTTTGTCGCGTTCCTGGCATCGCGAATGCCAATAGTATACAGGGTGTCCCTCGCAACTGCAACAACCTTACCTCCTAAACGGTCGGAAGTAGTTGTTGCAAGTAAAAGTTAAATGGAATCAGACGGTGCATAATATGGAACTAATTTTATGCACTTTTGTGCATCGGTGCATCAGAAAAGTGCAACTGCAATTTTTTTTTTTAATGGAAACCTATATTTTTGAAACCAATCTATGCAATTTATTGTGTTCTGCATAAAAGCACTAACATACTTATGCTCTAAACTTATTCTTTAGGAAGTTATCGAAACTAAAAGTTCTCTAAATTATTTCGGTCCCTCGGAAAATGTTCCGGAGTACCTACGTTACTAGAAGGGAGAACTTTTTGCTTCTATAATTTCCTAACGAATAAGTTCAGAGT
Organism: Lasioglossum leucozonium; assembly: GCA_028454225.1. Classification (NCBI taxonomy): domain Eukaryota; kingdom Metazoa; phylum Arthropoda; class Insecta; order Hymenoptera; family Halictidae; genus Lasioglossum; species Lasioglossum leucozonium. The sequence goes on from CM052215.1 coordinate 4,738,732, forward strand.
GTAAGACGCTGGACCGATCCGCACGTCTTTCTGCGTCCGTGATCTTCTCGAGACTTTTTGAACCTTCGAGGTTTTCCTCGGTCTCATACTGTTGTCACACACATACGCACACACACATTCGGTCTCTAGAGCCATACATTGTCGCTCTCTGTTATGCCTACAAGAGCATAAGTATGTTGTTACTTTTAGTAGTACTACTTTAGAGCATAGGTAGTATTACTTTAGTAGTACTTTAGTTAGTACTTTCTGTTTCCATTTTTTAAAAAGTGCAGTTGCATTCTTCTGATGCACCGATGCATTTTTACGCTTTTGCGCATGAAGTTGTATATTATGCACCGTTTGATACCATTTAACTTTTATTTATAACATATTCTATTCCAAACCGAGGAGGTACTGCCTGTTCCAGTTGCGTGGGACACCCTGTATACATACTCTCCTAACTATTATTCTACGAGGCTTAGTCCTTTCTGTATAACATAGAATCAGAGTGCCGATGTGTTTGCCAAATATTAATGTCATTCGTCCCTTTTAAATCGAATGACAATTTTCTTTGTGCGTGCTCAATGTTTATAATAATTTAGGAAAAGCGTGTCTGTCGATAACGGATGTTCCATTAAAAGAGAAGCTGAACTCGTCGAGGCTCGTAAACGCGACCATATCTTTATCTCATCTCGCGAAGATCTAGCTGCGCGATTTACGACGTCGCGCGCCGTGCCGCGCCGTTTCCAGTATTTGACAAATCTGATAATCCCGACATTCGCACCGCGTCACTCATTCCCCGTTGTCAGCGAGCACGAAGCCTTATTTTCGCGGCTCGTTATCGACGGTGCAAATAGCCGACGACGACCTCCCACATCCTTCTTCTTCGATCGTTCACCTGCCGCGCTTACGAAATAATCACACGGAAACGAACCGAGCGTGACGAAACCTTCCTTTTCTAAAAGCAACAAGAAAGGAGAATCTCATGGTCGCGCGGACGACTAACGGTACCGTGCCTTCCTGCCTTTGGAGATTAGTAAAACAGATATTCTTCCTATTTTCGTGGAACGCTAGAAGACATATGTATACAGTGACCCCCATTAATATTCGGACACTCTTAAAAAAAAGATAACTTTTTTCATATTCGACCATACGACTTGGATTTTTTTTTACGTAACGTGAACAGAATTTTTGAGAATAATGGAAATTCGTCGGAATTGCAGAGAAAATATTAAATCTTGTATTTTGCAATCTTTTTAGGTAGGCTTATGTTGAAAATTTTGAAAACACGTTTCGTAGATCGTATGAATTAAACATATTCTGAAAATTTTGTCAAAATAGGTCAACGAGTTATAAACGTTTAAAGATGATAAAAATTGCAGTTTTCCACCATTTTCAGCCTCTAACTGCAATAAATTACATCTTTCAGCTTTTACAATACACATAAATTGACACGGATCTACAACATGTATTTTTTAAATTTTCAATGTAGGCCTACATAAAAAAGTTGTAAAATGCAACTTTTAGTATTTTATCTGCAATTTCGACCAATTGCAATTTTTTCAAAAATTTCTTGTCACATCATGTAGTAAGCTAATAGGTCTAACTTCTCGAAAAAGTTCAAATCGTATGATCGAATATCAAATTAGTTATCGTATTGTTAAGAGCGTCCGAATATTAATGGAAGTCACTGTATGTACATATCGATATTAGAGATTTTAGACTTTGCCAATTATTATTACTGTTTTGTGTTTCACTTATTAATTTCTCTCGTAAAGGTATCAAATCTGCAGTCTAATTATGACTCTCGGTTTTTTAAGCTTTAGTGGAAAAAATCGCTGAACCCCTTCGTATCCCTGGACGAGATATCTCGCGACCCACTATTGGCCGATGAATGCTTTTGACGAGATATTTCGCGACCCGATTGACGCTTTTGACGAGATATTTCGCGAGCCGGTACTGACCGATTAACGCTTTTGACGAGATATTTCGCCATCTCGCACCAATCGGTCAGTATCGGGGCGCGAAATATATTGTCAAAAACGTCCATCGGCCAATACTGAATCGCGAGATATCACGCCCAGGGATACGAAGGGGTTAAAATCTCTTTTATCGTTTAGCAAGAGCTAGAAAAATGTAAAGCATAATTTAGTGGTGGTATTGGCAAAAGAAGATCTCTAATCTGCAAAATGCAGAAAATCATGAAACTTTGTATGCATTACGCAATTTTCTCTATTGCCAAAGAGGCCATCTCTGAGGGGTTGAAGTTAACTGTTGAATATTCAGCTATTTTTCTTTAAAATATTAATATAAATTCTATCAAATTGTAAAATATTTATCCATTATTGTCTTAGAACGTTTCTATCTCCAAGTTTGCGAGTTTTCTGGGTTAATTTGGACTACTTGGGGAATTTCGATTGCGAAACAGAATTGCATAAGACCATATACATATATATGTACATATATATGTAGTTCTAAAGCTTCACAATTTTCTGAATTTCCGGGTTAGGAAATAGTGGACTGGCAATATCTTTTGTAAGGTTTAAAGGCAAATTAAGAAAGCGTTGCTTTTCAAACAATTCTCCTTAAAATATTTACCATTCCATTCTCGTTTCGTTCACTTTGATGTAAGGAATCCATTTAAAATGTATTTTATAGTTCAGCAAAAGCAAGAAGCTCTCGAAACAGAATTTAAGGGTGAATGTAATAAGATGAGGATGAAATGGTGATAAAAATAGTTAAAAGGGGACTACAAAAAATTTGTGCCACGATGCAGAGGGTGGCCGGTGCACTGAATTACGATTTACACCGGGTTTGAACGGTTAGGTGCATTCGGATGGTAATCGGAGACCTTCATTCGACACCCTCTGCAATGCGGTTCTCGGTTTTAGCAGAGCCGTATCGTTCCTACGCCATTGGAAGCCGCGTGCTACCACGCCCTGTAGATCCTCGAATGATGAGTCGGATTTATTTACCCTGCCGCATCCTTTTGCTTGCCGTAATAAAGCCAGCACGCCCCCTCGAGCCACCCCCGCGCGGTAGTTGCACGCGTTCGAGTCGAAAAAGAAAGGAGAGCAAAAAATTTGGTATTTATTACAGCGCGGACGATAAAACACTGCTTTTGGAAAAAAAGAGTTGGCCCAGATTGACAGTCTCGGGACGATAAACAATGCCGTAAATAAAAATATTTCTGCAGAAAGAAAGCTACCAACAAATGAACCCGATACAACCTATAAATAAAGCGTTTCATTCCAATAAATACTGTGTGACACTTACACTAATAGTAGTCGAAGACGTGTATAAAAATTTAATTTAAATTCTCCAATTTACTAATTAACTAAAGTAAACTTTTTGTGAGTCGTGGTATTTTTAGTGTATGTATGTTCGTTCATTAAGAGGAGCATTAATTATCATTTGGTAAGGTTTCCTTCCAGGCGGCTAATTATTATTATTATGCTGCAAGGTATTGTTTCCACTGTATCAAATACTGTGTGTAAAACAATCATATTAATAAATTTTAATACAATCTAAAAGTCATTATAATTTTTTTGTTATTTACAACAAAATCAATACGGAAGGTATTATTAGTCTTTGTGATATTTATCAAAATAAAATGATTTATTCGGTTCAGTTATGGGGTGTCCAATAAAATGATTTATTCAAAGAATAAATTTTAGTATCGACGGAACGTTAGTTTTTTTTTTTATTTAACGTACAATATATAAAATCGGTAATGAAAAATCGTAGACGTACTATTCCAAATGCGTCATAGAGGGGAGACTTTTCTTTATAAAATCACAGTGAAACCGACTTGTACGAAGATTTTTCAAACTGTGTAGAATCATTTAAAAATTTATTAAATTTTCGATGAAACAAAACAACTTATAATAAAAAAGAGATTTTGGAAAATAACTTTCAGGGTCATTAAAGCAGTGCACACTTTGCAGAAATGCAGAACATTTCAAAATTTTTTTACACGAAATTACAGGAAATGAGCGATCGGCAATTATTCGGCTATAATTCGGCGTATTTCTTTAAATTCGTGGAAAGTGCGTAACAAAAATTCGCGGATGTTTTCGCGGCAGTTTGAAAATATTGTGTCTTTAACGTTCTCGCTCCGCGGGCCATAAATTTCCATACTCGGCCCGCCAAAAAACGAATCATCGATATTTATTACGACCGCGCCGATAAAACATTCGAGGCGTGGGCGGCGCGGCGAACGGCGACCGATATCGCGCGATATCTCGCGGTAGTATCGATAGCAAAAGGACGCCGCGAAAATTTAACTGCGTGCGAATTACACGTCGCCGCGGGGTGCATCCTCGGGGCTGCACGATATTCCTGGAAACGGAAGTTCGATTGCTGCGTTACTTTCACCGCGATCGGCGAATGATCGAGGGAATAGAGTCCCGGTGCCCGTCAATGTTTATTTTGAATGGCTAGAAGTCGCTGATTCTGGCCAGGATGTTCCCTGCAACGACGTGCATCGAGAGATAAGCGATTGACTCAAACGCAAGGTCGTACGTTGCGAAAACCCACTGTGACTCAGGGAATTGTTCAGAAAAACGATAAACGATTTTATTACTTTCGTCAGAAAATGTTCGATTAAATTGGCCGATTTAATCCACGAGTTGCAAACCATCAAGATTACAAGGCGAGAACCATAATTCTTTTCATTGACTTCGTCAGAACGTGTAGCACAACAGCTGAGTAAACGGCGTGCTCTTGTACAGCACCGGATGAAAAATAAAATTTTCTCGTACGAAACACGGCAGCGTGAAATTTAACCGAATCGATTCCTTTTCCGTGAACGCGGTGTACCCTCCGATGAAGCGCTATAAATTTTATTCCCGAGAATAAACAATCCCCGAAACCGCCCTCGCTTTGATTAAAATGCTACTATATTTTATACACCGTCGCCTGACTTGGACATTCGAAGTGTCTTGCTTATTTTCTACGATAGACAAATGAGATCATTCATTATTTATCATGGACAAGAAATTCTTCATTCGACGTTGTAAGGGGCAACGTGTCAAAATTCTGTTGAATTTTCCCGCGCGGAATTGCGATATCATTTTGTAAATTGTATCGCGATACGTGCGAGACAATGTGTAAGGGCGAATCAAGCGGAAAGGCGGAGGCACTTCAACACGTTCGACGGCATGGGGCGACTGGTGATCAGGCACGAAGCCAGAATTTTATTCGCGAAGCCAAGCAGACCAGGACTATAGCTTGGACTCGAAGTTCCTTCGTTTTAACGAATAAATAAATTCTGCACACTGTGACAGCATTCCTTTGATACATCTATGGCAATTTTTGTATTCTCCCTGTGTTTTGTCATTTTTAATAAAGGGACATATAAAATTGTCCAATTTTTGAATTTCAAGCTAGCATAACGTGCATTAGAGCAACGTCGTAGCTGTACCGAAATACTTGAGAAAACAAAAAATGGTTTACACTTTCCAAGATACGTGACGATGTATCCTAAAATTAACAAAAAGTACGACTTCAAAATTCTTGAAATAAATTCCTGAAGACCGCTTTATTCTCGATGTTATAAAAAAAGTGCTTATCTCAAGCCGTTTCTCAAGAACGATTAAAATTCAAGAAGAAACGTCCTTGAAGGCAAAAAATTCCAATCCGATGGAACAGGTTTGGCGATGCACATTTGCCAGGAGAGATTCTCGCCATTTGATTGCTTTATTGGCCAGTTCTGAGTGGAAAAACTCATGGCAGCGCCCGTTCGTTGCCCCGGCAGCATGTCCCCGTGTGAAAGAAAATTTCTCGGATGCGTTCTGAATTGAACGCACAGGTCCCCGGCTCGCAACCCGTGTTTATATTTACGTAGGAGTGGCCGGGAAAACACGCGTCCCCTGGAAACTGGTTGTATATTTCTCAAATGTGAAAGACCCGGGAAAGGAAATATTTTTGTTAACACGACACGTTGACTTTTGTGTGATATACACGATTCCTCCTGGAATCGCGTGCAAAACGAACTGCTTTGAATTCTACGGGAATGCTTGCAGTCACCTTCCATGCAGCACACGCTTTTTCATTTCTTATCGCGTAGAAAAGTAATCAACTCATTCACGTTCGTTTTAACACCGCTATTACGAATATTAATTTACTATTCTTCCTTTCGACTGTAATCAGCACAGAAATCTGCACGGTTTCTAACCTAATTAACGCTCGACATCGGCTAATTGTGCTGTTCGGATATGATTTTTCTGCTTGCTAAGAATATTTTTTCTTTCTGTTCAGTCTACGTTAGATATATTAATTATATTTGAAACAATGAGAACAATCTCTTGAAAGTTAATTACTGTGAGACTCTTGAAAAGAGAAACTTTTAATTAATAACTTTTAGTTATTAACAAATTTTACACTGAAAGGCAGTTTCTGAAAGGAGTAAAAGCGAAGCAAGAAGTGATATTCAGAAAATTTTGGGGAACTTAAAATTTCCGACAACGAGTACACGTTGTCAATCATTATCATTCATCATAACCAATTTACATGTAATAAAGCATTTTTTAAAGTTGGAACGATCACTTCTCAGAAGATGAAGACACACCATCAATCTTCCCTAGGATGTGGAATCACTGAAATTCCTAGTAATTAAGTGATTAAAGACACTTGCGAACTTGACTGCTGCGTGGACGGAGATCGAAGATAGAGATTTAGCTTGTGTAACGTAGTTATCCACACGTTTTCCCATTCGCGGCAACACGGTTAAGCTTCTTGATACATTTAGGCAAGAAACGGGGATTTCCTCTGCCGGCAAACGATGAAGTCATACCTCGCGTGTCGGTTTATAATAAACAGTGTTACGGCGGCTGTATTAATCGCCCGCAGGCAACAAGACAAAGACCGAGAGAGCTAGTTTGTATTCGTTCTCTTCCTACCGAGCACATTGTTACGAGATCGTTTTGTTTTATCAAGCGTTCGCAACGCGGCGAGCAGTGCGAAATCGTCGAACATTGTTTGCATACGCGTCTCTTTTTGCCTCAATCGATACTGCTGAAGGTAATTGACCCTGTAATTCTGCGATAATTACTAGTAAACAATGCGTCGTTATACATATAAATTTCTTAAGTGATATCGCAAAATTCAGAAATGAACGCACATTGGCTTTGTATTTAGCTGTTCATTATTTATTTATCGAATTCTACAAAGTGCATTATGAATACGTATTTCGTAATCGACGCATGTATCAAACAACATGATTCTTATCAAGCAATATAATTATTCAACAACGCAGACTTACCAACTTCAGAGAACCAACTTCCCTTTCGTTAATCGATAGCAAATCACTACGTACATATTTATTATACTTCTACTGCGTATTTTTTAAACGAAAAAATTACTACATACTCCTTGAATATCGGATAAATTATTTTAAAATTTTCTCAAAAATCCGATGCACAATTTCTTTAAAAAAAAAATCACAAACGTCAGCTAATTTTACTATCAGCGTTCTAATCCGTACCTGTCCCCTGATTCACCTCTCTAATAGCCTTTTAATGAATATTCTACGAGGTAATATTCTAATCACCTAAATCTCAAGTCATTTATCCGCAAGGAATGATGTTGTCGTGTTATTTTGGTACAAAGATTCAAGGCGAAACGAAATCGAGAAATATTTTTGACATTGGAACGCAAAGAATGATTTCTGTGCAGGATATGTGGTCGACAATAGACTTTTTCAAACTTTTTTATGCGTTCAATATGCTCTTTGAAAACGTTCGATAACCCTGTTCGCGCCACGCCCCTGAACGATAACGCTATCAATCGTGAATGGCCAGCACTGAAATGGATTCGGTAAAAAAGCGACGAAATTTCGTAGAACGTCGACGCATAATCAAATGTCCACGCTATGAACCACGTCATCATGCTTAGTTTATTTTTGATTCACTCATGGAGAAACAATTTCCCATATTGTTTACGAAGTTTTCCCACACGCGTTTGTTTTCTCGTCGGCCACTGTTTCCAGGAATAGCATCGCCGTGTTTCCTACTCTAATCATTCGTCTGATGAACTTTTTTTCATGATTTTCATTAAAACGAAAACCTAAACAGCTCTGGGTGTGGCCGTGCACGCGAGCGTCATAGCTGGACGACTAATTAGCAACTTTCTTTTCAATGAAACTGTACACAAATTGTCAATTAACATCACCACTAACTAGGGTACATTGATCCAATCTAATCTCTGAGCGAGTAGAGAAACTGTTCCGAGGAAGTGACCGGCTAAACAATAGGAAATTCTGGAAAGCTGTACTGCGCATATACGGGGCTTCCGCAAATTTTGATTCACATCTCCAGAATATTGTTTTCTGGAAATAATGCTGGAATTTTCAAGAATTCTAGTTCAAAGAAATTTTTGAAATGTGAGAAAACCTACTATTTCTGGAAGCACGAAATTGACATTCCGCTTAAAGCAATTAAGGGATAACGCGCGAAATATATGGTAACGAGGTGCAATTACCATATTAACCGTTCCGACTGTTAAATTTTAAATGTCTTGCAGAAACTTGCTTTATCGAAACTGCATTGAAATTTTCAAGAGATCCTGCTCGAAACGTTTAAAAAATATACAAAGCTATTTCTTGTAGCTTGAAACTCATACCGCACTCAAAACAATTAAGGGATGTCATGAAAACATCGTGATAGATCTCGGCATAAATGCAGTATTAACCATCGAATAATTTTTTAACTGCCTCCTGTCGGAGAAATTGAAACATCCTCTGTTTTCCTTTCGAACTGAAAATTTACCAGTTTCGTTTCTAAATACCTGGAAACGCCGCTTCGTTCCTCTCCGAATGAATTTCAATTTATCGGATTTGCTTAAAATATGAATAATGCACAATCGCCGAATTAAAATATTATTGCAGAGGAAATAAACGAGAATTCGGAGGATTTATCGGGCAAACGTTTCTGCACCGTTACAGTATATTTTCGGACAACCGATAAAACTCGCTGATAATTGAGAATAAATCTTCAGACTCACCCATAGCGATCCTCTCTCGAATTGGATGTCCTCTGCCGCGATCTCGTAGGTGACCAAAGCACCGGAAACGCAGTAAGGCGAACCCTTGGACGCGTTGAAGAAGTCGACGGGCGGTTTCGGCAGCAGTGACAGGAACTCGTGGGTGTTCGAATAGTTTTCGGGGGAATCTACGTTCGTTACGCAGGATTTCGCGAGCACGTCGAACACTTTATCTCTCGGGCAGCATCTTCTGATATTCAACAGCTGTAACGGTGACGCCTTCCGCTGTTCACGTTCCTCGAGTCTATCATTCTTGCTGTGCCGGCAATTGACGCCTACCAAAGCGGTCTCGTTCGTGGATCCCACGTGCAGAATTTCTATACAGCCCGGTGCCTGTGGATAAAATCGATCAAAACTGTTTCATTCGAATCGCCGCTCTTATGAACGCCGTTCCAGGGGACAGCCCGGCTCGCCGCCAAATAAAACAGGAAACCGAAATGGCCGATATATTTATTTATAAATATTGACGGGAACTAAAATTGATTCGACGGCCAAACTTTCGCGAAACGGGGCTAATATAAGCGGCGCTGTTTCTCTGCTCTTCTTTGACTGTGACTATCGCGATCCAGGCGAGTACGGATTCTATTTTTCGTGATTGCTTCAAAAACGATTTTATTTCATTCCGTGCCAGTTCGCTTCGGTGTGCGATACTCTAACTTCTTTGCTTTGCAAGATATTCTCTGCGATTTCAGTTTCCTTCATTTCATTCCCGTTGGCTTCAGAAAGAAATTCCTCCTGGTGTTTGCCGTGAAGAATTTAACGGTTCGTTCTTTTATTTTATTCTCTTTCTATGCGTTCGTTGGATTTTATATAAAATTCGTTACATTTTTCTGTCTTCTCATTCTTTGGCGGCTCTTCTTATTTTGCATGTCGCGTAAAATATACGTATTTTTTTTTTGAGGTAACTCACAGACATTTTATGAACACGATATATTCACGTTGCCAGACAGACAAGAAGCACAGTAACATTCTCGCTAAAAAATACGAGCAGACTTATTACTCAACCGAACACAAACGACTTGCACACCTCCTACGCACAAGCATCGCCATTTAGCATCTCCTAAATACCTGGATCAACCAAAATTTATCTATAAAACAAAGATAACTCGGTTTCCAACGATTCTCTATTTTAAAATTGTTCTATTTCTTGAAGCAGATCGCGGAGTAGAATCTCTTATTGTGCCGGTGATTCCGAAAACGAAGAAAGTCGTGTCTTCTTTCTTCGAGATACAGTGAAGTCGCGATCTAGCTCCCATCGCCTGGTCCGAGCAGGGACAGAGATTGTGTAGGAAAACTATTTTTTTATGACTACACCCGCAATTTAGTCGAAAATGACAGAAGGAACCCCCACAAAATTTACCCCTCCCCCCTTAAACGTGAAAAACAAGGTAAAAAAAATTTTAGTTTTTCTTTATCTTGTTTTTCAAGTTCAGGGTGAATTTTGTGGGGGTTCCTTGTGTCATTTTCGGCTAAATCGGGGGTGTAGAATCGCGCTATGTTGTCCGCGACATATAATTTTGTGACACCGTGTCCAAAGAGATATTATAATTGTTGGTAAAATCAATCAAAGTAACACGTAATACACGAAAAGATCAACTTGTTTGAAATTTCTACTTCCACCAGTTTCATAATCACCGGCACGTATGAGGATCGTCTCGCAGAAGTATCGCGAGCAATCTGAACGAGACGTTAGATTGAGAACGTTCGGTGGAAGACGTCGATGCTGGAAACGAGCGTCGGGGAAAGAGGTCGCGATCAATTCTATTCATCGCGTTTAGTTCGGGGAGCGACTCGAAAATTTACGAGCGGCAACGAGTTAATGGCAAAACGGCCAATCCGTCTCCTACCTGTAGAAAATCGGTGGTGTTCAGCAACGAGAGGTGCACAGTATTGACGTCCTCGGGGTGCTCGCAGATCGGAAATTCATTCCGGTGGTCGGTGACCTCTGGATCCACGATGTAAAGCTCGGACGTGTCCCCCACGGATGTGGTGCAAGCCACTTTCGGCGAAGTCCAGAGCACCGCGCCCGCCGGGCAACATTTTCTTAATCGCGTCTCCGGAACGGCCCACGTCAGAGAAACGATCGTGGCGAAAATCAGGCTGCTCCTCGTCATCCTGACAAGCTGTTGCACCTCAAAGGCTTCGACCGGGAATTTGCACGCGAAAGATTTCACTTTCCCTTGGCCACGTCGCGATCCTGTCTTGCTCTGCCTCGCTAAACACTGCTGCAAATTATAATAATTCAAAGGTAACATTAATAATTCAAGGGCACTGGTCGGAATCAAAGAATCGCTGGATCGTAGCTTTGCTGGTGTTCGAGCTGTTCTAACTTTGCAAGGATAATTGGAGGGCTGTCTATCGGAGCTCATTTTGTTCGACGACAACTACTTTCTTCTGAACGATTTGGGTTTTCTGTAAAATGTATCAAGTTGATGTGTAGAGAAAGGAAGTTTACTATACCGATATCACCGTAATTCAAGGATCATTAAATATCCAGTAGACAATTGTTGATTCTTCACCTATTGCAGCTTAATGAACAGAGTGTATATAAATACTTTAAATCATTTCCGACCGAAATTACCACCGAGCTATCGATCTATAAATCATCCCCACCCATCTCCGAGGGAACTAGAAGCACGCCAATTGGATCGCCGCGTGTATATATCGCGAAAATCACTGTGTTCCTCTAACCGAGGACTCGCAGATCGATCGGTCGCTAGAGTTTCCGCGGCGCGGACCCGACGGGACGGAAGTTTCGCACACCTCGGAACGGTTTCCACGAAGTTGACACTGGCATAGAGATATCTCTGCGCGTTATACTTGTCCCTGCGTCTCTGCATACGGTTAAACGAACTAGAATTTACTAAAACATCGACGTTAGGGCGCCGGTAAGAACCGACGCGGTTGTGGCTGCCACGATTCCCGGCAAGCAAGTCTGTGCACGTTTTACCAGCTGTACCATTTTTCCGTGGTTGTTTAACTTTGACTCGTTTCGAGGCTCGATCCCCTTCGACGCCTGGAACTTCCGAGAATCAACAACTAAAACTGTCTTGCGCGCTCTCCCCTCGCCCCGTATTGCTACCCACATTTTCTTCTTCTTTTTCTATTTTTATATCACTTTATTAGATCCTAGCTGATGGCGCGCGATCATTCGAGAACTTCGAACCACGATAAGCCGTTTCTGTCAAAACACGCGGGACACGTGGCCGGCAAAAAGGCTCTCTCGTTTTTACAGCCACCGTAAAATTCGAAACAATTTACACGGTCCGATATAGCCAGCGAAAAGAGAAACTGTGAAATATGACGGCCAACAAGTAGCAATATTTCTACGAGAACTCGGCTACGTCCGATTCGATGATCCTCAGCATCGTACAGGTACAGACGAAAGTACTGGCACAGCTATTAAACGAACTGTTAATTATACTTCTCTAACAGGATTTTATGAAAACCTGAACGAACCTTGATTTTGTGACACGTTGCGAGATCAAAAAGAAACTGGATCGTGAAAGTCTTATTAACAATCAGAAATTCCCGGCTAAAACCGACATAATTGATGACCAACAAGAAGAAAAGAAAATTTGTGCGGGTACTTTCCCGTAGAATACACGGTGGAATGGGCGACCTAAAGATATTGCCATATAATTAGGTTAATTACAATCGTTAGAGGTCGGGTCGTTATCTCAAAACGGAACGAACTTTCCGTTCGTTCCAATGCTTTTTGGCTTTCTAGGCAGCGGTAATGGGGAGCATTTAGTCAGAAAAATTATATCGGCATTTGTGTCTTGCGAAAAAGTCGTGTAAGCATTGATTTCCAAGAATATACTAGAATTCACATGTATACAATAGAATATAGAGAAAAGCTTGTTAAAAATTAGAAGGCATTTTTTACATCATTTTTCTTCTGCTCGTTTCGGAACGACCCAATATGTGGCTCCTGCGTCTTGCAATTGATGGAGACAATTTTGGCATAGAGATCCGCAAGGCAACAATTTCGTCCAGTAATGTGGTTGTTTACGAACGGTACAGAAGATACCTGTAGTAAAGGGACACGTTGACGTTGGATGTAAGGAATCTTGGATTCGCACGCGGTATTAATCGCCGGCAGAAGGCACAATCGATACCAGGAGCGTTGTTCGTCGCTTTTCCTTGAGTCTAACTCGAGTCCCAGCGGTAATCTCGGAGTGATTCAGTGTAAGCCGTCTCTGGTCGATTAAATCGTCGCTTCAGTTGCATAATGCAACGGCACGACAGTCACGCACACAGCGGTACCTCCGTATCTCCCCCACGGAACGGCTGGACAATTAAAAAGCAGCTATTTCTCGAAATTAGCTAACGCGTTCCAAGGGAAAAGTAATCCTGTCGTGTACGAACGGGTCGTGGCCGAAAGTTCGATGTAAAACTTTACGTTTAGCCCCAATGTCTTCGCGCTTCGTTGGCCAAAAAGCTTTCTCGTGGCTCCGCTCTGACGGTTACAGATGTCCTATTGAACCTGTCTTCGAAATTACCAGCTGTACCATTACGGGCCGAATCCCCTAATTCGATGCTCTGGTCATGAAAGTTTTTTTTTCGAATTTTTTACAAGCAAACTATGCATTGAGCATAATACCAGAAATGGAAAAGCATAATGCCAGACGAGAAATGCAATTTTCGAGTCATCACTAATTATGTAAATATAATTTAACATCTGGAAAATATTTATCATTTAGAAACTATTATTTGTCCTCATAATTTGATCGGTGAATTTTTTCAATTATTTTCTTTTTCATTTTGTGTAATTGCTCTGTGCTGTATCCTACAGATTCATTCTATTGTTAGTTATGCACCGACGCGTTTTCTCAAGGTTAAAAAATACAAATGAAGAAAATTTGCACTTGAATCTGTGCTTTGAGCGTTACGCTTTTATAAAGTTGATCATCGAAACGTTAACCGTGAGAGCCACGAATTAATTTGTACAACGAATATTATTGTTCCCTGACCTTCCCTCCTGATTAATTTCAAAGTCAGGATCTCTGTCTTCGTTTCTATGGCGAGCCTTTGACTGATGATCACGTAACACCTACGCTTCCGGCTAACACCTCCGTGTTCGCGGAATTCTGTATATTTTGCAATTATTTCTGCATGATCCAGCAAAATTTTCTCGATTTTATAACGCGCACATCAATTATTGAACACTTAATGGCAAAGTTTTCCGAGCTATCTGATCGTCGCGGTTAGCAAAGAGAAAATTGAATTCCAGAAAATTCAGAAAGTTATGGAATTTTGAGAACTCTCCAGATTTCGATTTTGTTTTCTATGCTTTCCCAATCGTTTAAACAATCGATAAATCGTAATAAGTAACATTTGTTTTGGAACGTTTTTCCTGTTTTCTACGATTTGATAATTACAAAATAAAATCGAGAAGCAGTAGAATTTTCAGAGAACAACTTTGAGATTCTGTAGAGCGAATTTCCTATGACAAAACATTACGTAACGGAGATCCGTAATTCTAGTATCAATATGATTTATCAACGTCCCAATAAAAAGAGACACGTCCATCGAATCGCGCGAGATTACTTTCGAAGTTACTTTCCCTTGCAGCTGTTTTGCTTTCGTTCTTCGATTTATTTCGTCTTCCGCGTTCTCCATTTTCTACTTGATCGGACAATTCAACTCCGTTTCCGACGTTATAAGAATATCGAAAGGATCAGAAAAATACTGTTCAAACGTGTTCGGTTTTAACCAATGAGTATAAACGCGTATACAATGTTCGTAGTAGGTTAGAGACTATTGCAACTGCGTATATAATAAAACACGTGACAATGATAATTATTTTTTAATGAGCCGATTCCTCAGACAGCCAATTTCGCCGTGTCATTCATAGTATCAGCTCTGTTCTACTTTTCCGCGTCTCGTTCTTCTCGTTTCCATCATTCTCTCGACCGAGGCAATCTCGAACACCCTCTTTCTGTATTTATTACCTTTCTACACTTTTCTTTGCGCCGTAGTTTCTTTGCCGAAGCCACTCTTATCACAGCTTTATATTTTCCAGTAATTCTCTCTTCCTCCCTTTATAATGCCACTTGTTTTAAACGAAAATTGATGAAAAGTGCAGGAGTATCTTTCGCACAACTGTTTTTAAAGAACGTAGGATGATTTAAACAAAAGAAATAACATACGAATTTAATCTCTTGCAACCATTGAAGATACTTTTCCCAATTGTTCAGAAAAATTTAAGAAAAATAACTATTAAATATTCAGTATAATTTATTATTTTCTCGTCCACTGTATCAAGTCGTTTACAAATAAAACAAAATTGCTTTACACTAAGCGTACACAAATGTTTTATGCAAAATAAAAATTCTCTGCGTTGATTGCAAGGAATATAAACTAAATAGAATGTTATCTGCTCTCTTAATAATTTTAATAGATCAGAAATCATGTATTGACATCCTCAATTTTCAAGATTTTCCTCAAATTTTGAATTTCATCTACTCAATTTTGCTAGAAATGCATAAAGATCCGCAGCCTACATATTTATAATAGGAATCACACAAAGTCTAAATAAATCGAGTCGTGTCATTTTTACAAGGCAACGTATACTGGTTACTTTTATGGCTCGGTTGGTTTACAGTTAAACAAATACGGAGTTGAAACCGTAAAAGTGACCGCAAACCATGCAAACAAAACGGTGTTAACGGCGGCACGTGGCCGTTCGACGGATCTCTTGTTCCCCGAGTGGCGAGTGGTGAACGGGTTCAATCAAAAATTTACCTTCCGATTCGTTTCAAGTTCCCGTTGATTCGTTCGATGGCATCATATCCTGTCCTCCGAAGCTCCAGCTCGTTCGGGACACTGTCGTTTGACACTAGCACGTAATGTTCCTTTGTCCCCGGGGATTCGATCGAGTTCATCGCGCACTGTCGACTCCCATCTCTCTATTCTTTAGAGCTCCGAGATCCTCTATCCTCCGAAGATTCTTCGAAACCAGCTCCGGACGAGCTGCAAAAACCGATTTCTATTTCCCCCCCTCCCCAGAATTATCTTTCCTTTTCAATACACTCCTTCCAGCCGAAGAGACAACACATTTTGGACGGGGGCCACGGGCTTCCAAGGCGGGAACTTCGGAATCTCAAAGTCTTCAAAGTCTCCAGGGCTGTAGTTTGCACTTCTAGCGTTTCGTTCCGAATTTCACAGTACAAGTATCCCTTGTTCGACACGGGACTACAACATTAACACGAAATTAAGGGTCCGGATATTTATTGAACAGCTTATGCACTCCTGGCAAAAAGGTATTTAGTTATGAAAGCAGACGTCGAGTTTATAAAACTATAAACACGGCACACTTTCGCGACCGGTCTAACGTGCTATATTGGGGATACTGTAGTGCTCGGTTGAATTTCACTGTGATACTTGAATTTACCAGTAAAGACTAAAACTGCTATGTACATGAAGCGTAAAAGGTAATCAATAACCTCTCATCTTTCCGAACGTACGTAGTACGATCGTTGAGATTTTCCCGATCGAAATGACTCCAAACACGACGTGAGTCGGACTGGTTTTACAAACACGATGCGAACAACAAAATTAAAGATACATGTATGATCGTTTTGCACGAGGCATGTGTATAAAAGTATGCCGGTTTACGTCGTGCTTCGACTAATTCTAATCGACAGAATCTTAGCTATCCACCGGCACCATATATGAGAAGATAAAACGAACATCACTGAATTTGAAATTTTCTTGATTGCACTTGTATTTTGGCGCGCGCGCGCACACCACATCCTGTTCTGTCCATCTCGCTTTCGCTCACTGAATATCTTGCTTTGTCGAACTGTGCTCGCGAGTGGAATCCTCGAGGAGAAACGCGCTCCTCTAACGAGAAGAATTTGACTTCCGGACGCGAAACTTCGCAAATTCAAGCGAGCACCACCGTACCTGTATGAGATGATACGCGTTTCGCACAGGATCGAGATCTCGTATCGCGTGTCGCGTGTCGGCAACGCTGTTTCCACGGACAAGAACGGTTTCTATCGTTCACCTTGGGTCAGGCCTGCCCATCCTTTCGATTCGCGCGACCGGTTCAGCATATCGAGGACTTGCAGCGAACGGCGAATCCGAACGCAGAAACGCAACTGGCCGACTCACGCGGACGGACGGCAGAGATCAGACAGAAATTCGACTAGGCTCGCCGCAGGGACGACAAGAAAACCATACACAACACGCCTCTTTCCGCTGGCGCCTTCTCCCCCCTACCAGCTGAGAATCCCCCCCCCTCCGATACGCCGGTTCGTGTCTACATTTCCTTTCTTCCATCCGTTATCCATCGCATCGTTTAATCACGCGATTAATGTCCCATCGCGTGTAATGGCTACCCAGGCGCAGCAGTGATGAAACCAAACTCATAACGATCTGTAGATCGATTGTGTCGACCCTCCCCGCTTGTGGGTCAACGACTAATGCTCAAAACGGGGACAGAGGTCTGGGTGACTTCTGACCCGTAAATCGTGCGATCTTGGCTTCGTCGTTGAGTCGAAAATTCTTTTGAAAATTTCTTTTGTAACGTGTCGTTGAAAGAAAGATCAAGGTAAAGGTTTTGGGATAGTAATCTTAAATACTGAAGCTTCGAAATCGCCTGTTCGGTTGCTATGGTAAGGACGAAGGTGGGATGGTGACTCTGACTTTTCGCAGAAATATCTGACGTATCGGTTTCACGTACTATTTTCATTGTTTCGTGAAAATTTTATGCAGGCAACGAGAAACCGGTGACGGCCATTATTATCCCCCGGTTTCAATTACGTCTCGTTACTTTTCGTCGTCGTAGCCGACATGAAATTGAAACGTGATCTTCCGGAGGAAGACTGGAAATTAATTTCCATCCGGGTTGGGTGTTTATCGCTCTGATTAATCGCCCCTATACCGTCTGAAACACTGTCGTTTCCGTGTCCAACAAGATCCTAGTCGCTACGGACGCGTCTTCTACCGTTCGTCTGGTTCCGAACGATTTTTTAAAGCCGGCGGCTCATTTCTTAGCCAACGCACTTCCGGGAACGAGGATAAAACTGGATTCATAGCCGGTGCATAACCTCTTAGTCAGGATAAGCGCGAGACTTCTAATTAATTTGCGAAAGATCTCCATCTCGGACAGAACCGTGAAATATTACGCGAATCATTCTTCCCTGGACACCAGGCACATTTCGGCTCCAAACACCAGACTCTCCTAGGCACTCGGCGTTCTTTTTCCCCTCTCATTCTACTCCGTTCTTTCAAACACCGTCTTGTTCGCCTCTCTCCTCTCCTCTTCTCTTTCTTCTCTTCTCCTGGAAAACGATTCTCTCGCTTCTTTTGAACTTCTTTGTACCTTTCGCGCCGCGCCGGCCATCTTCTCTCCCATTCCGGTTGCTCCGCTGCTGCAACCTCGTCTTTCCTTCCGTTTCTTGGTCCACACTCGCCGAAACACCGTCACATTGTCTTCTTTCACCTTTGTACTCGGCTCCGCGCACAAATTAGGCAACTTGACAACTTGAAATTTCTACGGGATTATGTCCGAATTCACGCTTTACGATGAGCATGCGTTGAACAGCTCGTTTTTTTTTTCTACTCGGTACTTACTTAACAAATCCCGAGGGACATCGTGTGTTTGTTACTGCAAGGGTAATCAATGAAGGAAATATTTTCCGTGTTCCAGTTTTCGTTAAATTGAAAATGACAATACGAAGTTGCATAACAATCCGCAGTCCTGTGATAAAACAGAAGTTAATGGAAATTAACTTCTCGTTCACTACGCGATGATGACATTTTTATGAAGTAATTCTACCCCATGGGGAGAGAATGATTTCCAGGAAAAATGGTTTTCGACACGCATAACTACACGCGATCGCTTCCGCGATATTTGTACCACTTAGTCGGTAACTTTCTCAAGTGATGGCGACAGTATCGAAATTGATGACGATTTAATTAAATTATTGGCCTCGCTCCCGAGAAGCGAGGTAAAAATATTCTCCATGATGCAAGCAAGGGGAGAGCGAGGATCGTAAACTATACGTCGTCCTTGGTTCGATCATCTGCGACATCAATTAAGCAATACTACACATTTTTCAAGGCAGAAAAATTATTGGGTTATAGGGGTTGCAGAAGTTTTAATGGTCCATTTATATAATAGTAAGTTTCAATAAAGGTTATGTGGAACAGCATGTAATACACAACATCATAAAATCTCGATAAAGAGGTAACGATCTCTAAAGGTAATTCTGTATATTAGTTTCCGCGAAGCAATAAATAATCAAGTCAATAATTGATCTTCACGCGAGCATCCCTTATTGTAAGATAAACATTTCCAGCTTATATTTTCAAACAATTAGATCCACTAGATATTCTAGATCCACTGTATACTTCCACGAGGCTGCAAGGATCCATAAGACCTCAAATCATTTCCCGATAATGCAAAGTTGAGGATTCTTAGTACAGTAATTCATCGATAATTGTATAAAATATCTAAACGATAATTGTCTAGTCGCCTACCCATTCCACTGAGGGGCATACCCCGTGAGGGACCGTGAAACTCACTAGGCCTCGGCCGCCGAGCAATGTAACCTGATACCGAATCGGGTATATCTGTGCGAGACCAGGAGACCACTACTAATCCAATGACAAAACGTCTTTATGTTTTATTATATTTTTATGGAACTTTCACCAATATATTCGTGGCATTTTTCTAATGAAAATGATACCAAACGCGATATAATTCGGATCATATGCAGATATATGGACAATACGTGAATCTTAAACTAAAATTGTAAATACCATCGGAATTATATCATATTTGGTATCATTTTCATTAGAAAAATGCCACGAATATATTGGTGAAAGTTCCATAAAAAAATAACAAAAAATAAAGAAGTTATGTCATTTTATTAGTAGTGATTCACACCGATACACCCGATCCGGTATCGGATTTCACTGCTCGGCGGTCGAGGCCACTCGAGCTTCGGTGTTCTGTTCTACCTTCGGCAAAAATCAAAGAATAGTATCCCTTCACGATAATTGTCTTCGGCCAGACCCGTGGTATAGACAATTATCGATGAATTCCTGTAGTCACAATCGCTGGATAAAAGATCAATCTAGCGCGCATTTGGCGTTTTCGATGCGTAATTTGCATTATGCGACAGCACATAGCTCTCGTAGCTGTATGAAAATATCTTACTCGACAGCTCCGACAGCGGTAGCACTGTAACGCCGCCATATTGCTTCTCGCTGTTCCGCTACATACTGTCGAATAATGCAATTTACGCCTCGAAGATGTAAAAGTGGGCCACTTTGGGACATTTGCGCGCTAGATTGATCTTTCATCTAGCGATTGTGACTACTAAGAAGTCTCAATTTTGCGTTATCAAGAAATAATTTTGGGCCTCATGGATCCTTGCAACCCCGCGTACGTATACAGTGGATTTAGGGCTGAAGTGTGCCACCACATTCACGAAGATCAGAACAGACCTTTAATTTAAATATACATGTCTGAGTATTCGCCAACATTTTTGTTTTTTTTCTCCTTACGCCCAAGGACCTCTGGGCCGTCACGAGACAACCATCGCCCTCCTATCTGGATTAACGGAAAGGTTCGATAAATTGATTACTCGCTGAGGGAGAAATGAATCCGGGAATTTGGCGACGAGCCTCCGACGAAGGAAGGTGATTTTGTAAATAAAAATGTTAGTTAATTTCTACTCCGAGTCTTCTGACTTGTTGACCGAGCTCCCAGTCCGATGGTTACCACAACACCGGAAAGAATTACAACCTTTGATTTGGTAATACTACCCAGTAATATCTTATTTTATATTATATATCTTATTAAACGAAGTGGAAATAAGAAAACACAAAAAAATTCTGTACAATTCATTTGGAAAAAATGGCATGTGTAGAGTATACTGGTGGTCAATCCTACTGATCATTCAAGTTGCTCGTAAACTTGCACGTGGTGTGCCGACTAACTATAATTGACTAAATTCGAAGGACCACAATGGGAAGAACAAATTGCAAGATTCGCACAACTAATCAATTTCTATGAGAAACTTGACTGCTGGTACAAGATGTCTAAAATGAGGTTGAAGTTGCTAATTCGACAGTCGGAACGAATTTGCTCTGGAGCACGCAGGACCAGGATGAGGGAAAGATGATTTTTCCTCTCCTTAACAATCTTCAGCGAGTGTGGGTGTCGTTGGAATGCTAAGTGCTAAGTGCTCGAAGAGCAGGCTCATGGGTGGGCCCCAGAAAATAACTAAGGTTGAATTTCGGCTCCGGATCGACGACGAGGCGACCATCGACGACGTGAAACTAACCAAATGCCCATGACAAGGGTTCCTTGTTCTAGGCTAAATGCTTATATACAATATCTTAAACAGCACGTAATCGATAACTTACAGCTTGAAAATTCATGCTACTCAGCTAAGAGTTGAAACACGTGTTCTCCCACAGTCTCTATCGATAATCCATCTTTGACGCGTTAAGAAATGAATGTTTACGATTTAATTGGGAAGTTCGATGCGTGGAATGAATATTGCTCGCACGAGTGATTCGAGGTACGGTAATCCTCGGATTCTTGGATTATTTTAGCTCTCGGCTTTCCACGTACCGCTTCATTGTTACGATCCCACTCGGCTCCGCCATTCAGTCGCGGAATGACGGCAGAAACGGACGATGGAGACGTGACAGAATTTGAGGGAAAACTCGCAAGATCCAGCTACTATTGTACGTTTCGTTCGCAGCACCGCACCGCACCGTTTCACGCAGAACCCGCGAAGAAGCGAAAGTTCTATCCGCGATACCGGCGCGGTGCGGCGTTCGTATGTAACAGATAAAGGTAAGTACATCGAGCTGAATAAAATCCTCTTCTAGTCTCCTCGCTCTCTTAACAAACCACTCGAAAGCATTACGCAACTTTGTTCCCTTTACATAATTCGAAATCTCCAACAGCGATTCGCTCGTCCGCCAAAGTTTGCCAAGTTTCCATCAAAGGACCGGTCTTTGCAAACGATAAATCACCATGCAATCTCTGCTCCGTGGACGGACTTTAAAAAAAGTACAAACTAACGAGAACGCGGATTTCTTCTAATAAATGAAGATATTGCATTCTATGATTGCTAAAACGAATCGTGAAACGCGACGGTGCTACAGCGATTCCCATTAATATTCTGACGCTCTTAACAATACGATAACTAATTTGATATTGGACTATACGATTTGAAGTTTTTTGAGAAGTCAGAGCAAGTAATTTACTACATGATGTGAAAAGAAATTTATGAAAAAATTGCAATTGGTCGGAATTGTAGTAAAATACTGAAAGTTGCATTTTATAACTTTTTTATTTGGGTCTATACTGAAAATTTGAAAAATACGTTTTGTAGATCTGTGTCGATTATATGCATTGCAAAAGTTTCATCGAAATCGGTTGATCGAGGATTATTTATACGCAGGATTATTTATATTTAGATCGAGGATCTTAGATTTATTGTAGTTAAAGGCCGAAGATCGTGAAAACCTGCAATTTTTAACATCTTTAAACGTTTATGGCTTGTTGCAATGTTGATCAATTCTGAGGAAATTTTCAGAGTATGTATGTTTAATTAATACAGATCTACGAAACATGTTTTCTAAATTTTTGATATAAGCCCACATAAAAAGTTGCAAAATACAAGTTTTAGTATTTTCTCTGCAATTCCGAACAATTGCAATTTTTCTAAAAAATTCTTTTCACATTACGTAACAAACCAATTGTTGTAACTTCTAAAAAAAATTCAAGTCATACGGTCCAATACTAAAAAAGTTATCGTATTTAATGTATTTGAAAAGATCGCAATAAAAAGTGCAACGCATAAAAGTGTTCTGTAACTTCATAAATGGAGTAATATGAGCAGTGACCTAATAGAGAGCGTGTCTCTCCGTTCTTCTTCTCCTCATCCTCCTCCTCGAACCATCTAGGACTTATTTTTCGAACGTGGCCCTACTCAATAAGTTCAAAGGAGGAGTCCCCGAAACGCTTTTACTGCCGGGAAATCTGGAAACCGTTGCCGGGGAACAAATTTTTGGCAACGCGCCCTCCACTTGAACGCTCGCGAGAGTTTGTTAAACTCTTTCGTTCGTTTCACGATTCGTTTCACTCTTCCCGGCCATCGCGAGAGCCGACAACGCGCGAATAGATCGATACGAGGTAGATCTCTCAAAATATCGAACGATCTTTGTTGTTTCTCAATCATTGTTCCCGGAACGAAGACTATAAAGCATTGGTCGAACGTTATTTTAAAAATAATATTATTTCTATATTTTTTTTATGTTCTGCGAATGTGGATGTAACGTGTTAAAACGTACACAAATACATATTCGTAAAATTTTGTTTTCTCTAATGTTCGAACCTTCTGGCAACGAACGAAAGAAAGAAGCTCTTATGCTGGTGTTCTATTCTAGACTTTCTTTTTTTTTTTGTCTTTTTAGGGAGTTTTTACAAAAGAAATATAAGTTTCTTAATATCGACATTTTAATTTTTCGTTTAAAAAAAAGTGTCCTACTGGCTGACACGATTCCGGTCATACTACTTATCTGAAAAGTATGATTGTGATTATGGTGTGAACAAAAATTAAGAAAACAGTGAAAATTTACAAAATGACGGCACTTCGAATTTTGGATATCAATTTTATTGACTTTTTTCGCGTTTAGCGAGCTAAAAAAAGAAAAAAAATTTTTTTTCCATAATTCTGGTTCAGACAATAACGGCACATCCGCTGAAGGTGTACGTCAAATTTGAAGTCTAAAGTTAATAATAAAATAAAAAAAATATTGTTTTTTCAAGGACACGTAACTCCGTCGGTTTTGATCATTTTCACTTAAAAAAAATTGTGAACATTCGTAGAATATGAATAAATATGTATGCAAAATGCCGATATTAAGAAACTTATATTTCTTTTGTAAAAACTCCCTAAAAAGACCAAAAAAAAATGGAAGTCTAGATAAGAATAGCCGCTTAATTTCGACGAAGATGGGTACGTTAGCGGGAGTGTGTTAGAGCCAAATGTCTTTTGCAGCATAAATGCAGAAAGGTCATCGGAGCCGTCATTGTCCATTTAATAAATCGCATTGAATCGTGGAGTAAAATAAAGACGCCGTGCCGCCTCTCATCTTCTCCGTGGAAACAGAGGTCATTAATAAGTCACGGGAATATCGTCGGAAGTTGGACAGCATTACAGAGAGCCCTCCACCCCCACGAGTCTTGTTCTTTCAGCAGACGATCCCTAAAGGTTGATTAATAAGTCGGTAGGTCTTCGTCTGCCACTCGTGCTTATTGTTCTGCTTCTCCGACAGTCGTCTTCGTCGTCCGTTGGCCACAAAATGGGACACGAAGCTGATGACAATGTAGACTCGGGACGAGCAATCTTCCCTACCCTTGCCGCCATTGCGACCCCCCCCCCCCCCCGTCTGACTTTCTTGCACCGGATAATAAAACGGTAGTCGTTTATTTAATATCTCGATTGCATTTCCACTCATCTTACTCGAGACTCTCTTCGGTACAGTGCTTGCGGCAGGAGTTTCTATAATCCGAAACGACTCGGCCCGAGTCTGTTGGCAGTGTATTATGACCGAGGCCCACTGTTCGTTTGCGGTCTTAGAATAAACCGCATTTCACCGTGTATCGAACGAAATATCCTTTCGATTAGCACCTTCAGCGCCTCGGGAAATTTGTTCACTTCGCCGGAGTCTTGTTTATTTCGTCCTAATCAATTGTCAGAACTGTGAATGGCAATTATTAGTTACTCGATAGGAAAGCCTCGACTGTACGCTGCACTCCAATTTAATTACAGTACTAAATCATTTACATTGGCGTAAAATTGAACGCCTTAATATTCGCAGTAAGAAAGGAGGAAACCCACCTTCAAAATTGCCGGTAATTGCGTTCTTCGGTTCAAGAATTTCAGAAAACCGCGAAATTCGACTCACGGGGATCCGGGGGAAATTAGGTCAAATTCCGGGAATCTGTGAAAACCACAAAATTCCCCCGCCACCTCTTTCGGTGCATAGTGTTCCCTTCGAACGAAATTTCTATTTTTTCGAAGTCGTAAACTCGAGTGGATCTCGTGAACGTTGGTTCAAGAAATTCTTCGAAAATTATACGAAATTCCGGGAATTTCGTAGTTCATGCCGCCTTTGTGTTAGTGAGCTCTCTTAGTGTGAAATTCTTCTCTCTCTTTCTCGTATGATAAATGAAATCTTCTTCATAAGTTGTTTAGCGACCTCTCCCATTTGATCAAGGCTTGGAAACAGGTATAATGTCGGTTTCGAATCTTAATTTCTTCTTTATTTCTTCGTAACACCTATTCGAAATTGAAGTTCTCCGAAATTGTTTTAATTGAAACATTAGTATTTAGCAATCCGATTGTAAGATATGTAACTAATTATTTTCACCAGAGTCATAAGTAGACGGCAGATTTGATGCATTCATGAGAAAAATGAATGGGTATAATTGAAAACAGTAAAAACATTAGCAGAATTTATGAATACTGCTATATTATTTTCTATTTATTAAACATATTAAGAAAGTAGATAATTCTCTATCTCACTCCAGTTTGTTGCAAATTAGGTAAAAAATTTTAATTTTGCACGAAGACCCACTGTCTTGTCACAAAATACAAACGAAGCACGACTTATTGAATTGAAATACATATAAAGCAAAAATAGATTAAGCATCATCCCGAGATGTTCGGTTTATTCAGTTAGAACTTACGAGGGTTACAAGAGATATAATCTGTGACATAAATTCCAAACAAGAAACATTAATTCTAAACTTATAGTTGTTCAGGTACCATTTCTTTTTTCAGCCATGGGTGTTAACTTCATATTCATAAATTTCGAGTCCGTATAATTGCGAAAGACACTGCCACAGTGATTCGTAGGTTAATACGTCAACAGCTAACGAGCGAAGTAAATGCTCGTGTGTGCAGGCTTAATAGTCGATAGGACATTACCTAACAATAATTGCGTAATCGATTAAGTATACCCTCGTCTCGGCGTGCGTAAATGTTGTTGACGTTCACCGGTCCGAAATCGCGTTGGCCTTTCAGGGAAATTATGCGAACCGCAAAATTAGCCCATAACGTCAGGCCGGCGACGCGTGGTCCATTGAGCGATCAGCGAAAAATAGTAACAGAGAGAGAGAGAGAGAGAGAGAGAGAGAGAGAGAGAGAGGAAGAAAGAGAGAGAGAGAGAGCGGGAATGGATAATAAACCCCGGCGTGACGTGTCAGTCAATTTCATCCATCCAGTGCACCACTCAAGGAATTGTACGGTTTTTGTCTTGAAGCTAATTTATCGAGTCTGTTTGCTGTGTCAAGCCGCATACATCCGCAATGCTCGCGCATCCATCAGAGGAAACGAAAAGGGGCGCTTCGGGAACGACTCATTGACAGAACAAACAGTTCGTCTCTTGCTTACTCCATTTCCTCGAGCACACAAACGGCCGCGAGGCTTCACAACAAATGAAACGTGTCCGAACGACAATTTGAATATTAAAAGCATCGCTGCTCTTGTTTGTAATACGCTAAAAACTTTCGCTTGTTTTTCTCCCGAACAACCCCCGCACGCTCCTCACAAATAATTACTTAAAAAATTTTTAACTGGCTACGACTATCATATCTTGTCTGTTCCGAGAAACGTATTATAAAATACAGCGTATTTTTCTTTCTTAGAAAAAATTTATTCTCTTGAAAGTAGAAAAATGTTCCAGTTAAACGGGACATTTACTCTCCTCCGGAAACGCTGAAATTGTGACAAGCAGATTTCTTGGGAACATTTGCGACATTTATTCATTCTGAAATTAAACTCTAACCGCCGAGTGCATATGTAATTTCTTGTCGTCATTCTCTTCCGCAAGAGAAGTATCAAATTAAACTTTTAAAGCTTATTTTTCTATACGATTGAATTGAAATTTTCGTCTTTGAACAATCTATACATCATAATCGAATATTTAAACTTTTATAAAATGTATAATCTTCACGAAAATTAACATTTTTTATACATCCTACGCGTTTTGCTAGTAAATATTATACAGAGCATTAAAAATATTTTGTTTCCGTTGTAAACTGAGGAACAGAAACCTCCACCATCATATACGAGGGGCTGGGTTAGGTTTTGTCTGCTTCGATCGCGCGACAAGAGTATCAACAGCATGCTCTAACTAAGCGCATTTTGCTTCCCCGAAAAAAGCAAATCGAACTCTGCGCTATCGACTTTTAGTCTACTTTTTCTTCGCATGCTTTTCCCCGCGGTCGGAAATTCGAAAGTTTTATGAATGGGACTCGTTTTGGCGTGGGGCAAGTAAGTAGTAGCGGCGAGAGGAACGTCAATGGTCAAACGACGAGCCCGCTGAAAAATGTCTTTAAAAAATGTTTCGAAAGCGCAGAGAAAGGGGGTGAAAATGTACGTTAAACCCCCGAACCACTTTACCTGGATGAACCGTGGACTGAATAATTTCACGGTGATAAAAGTTCCGCCGAGTCGACGGGATTTCCTTTTTTCGTTTCTTTTTCCGCTTGGATACGGCTTAATATGTTTTAATTCAAGTTTGACACCGCGACGGGTTCTTCGTCGAGATTTCAATATTAATAATGAAAACCGGAACACGTATACACCGATGGTTCCGAAGGTTTGCCGATTTTTAAAACTTGAAGATTGATTACAGCATCTACAATTCATGGACAATAAAATGTAAAGACAATGCGTTAGTGTTAATAAATTTATCTTGGATACGCCATAGGCTTCAGTTTCGCCTGGAGTGCAATCTTGAGATACTGTACGCTCTATCGAGTTTGCAGCACTATCGATAAACGATTCTGTGATTATGTAAATTCTGATTTCTTTCTTAGCCCTTAGTCCTATTTTATGTCATTAATCTCGAATCTTTTGTACCTAGACTTTTGTTAATTCTCAGTCCCCAGTTCCTAGTTCCTAATTTCTAGTTCCCAGCCCTTTCCCTAATCTCTTGTACCTATCCCTTTCACCTTTCTGTCTTCTCTCCTCTAGTCTCCTGGTTTTTAATCTTGGTTTTTAATCCTTCGTTTAGTCTCTCGTCCTTGCTCTCTTCTTTGGTTTAGAGATGGAGTAGACTATTGCTCTAGCCTCTTCCCTGGTCTATTCACTAGTCCAATTTGCACCTCTTCTCTTTACAAGGCCCGTTCTTAGTCCCTTCCCTTCCCTTCCTAACTTGTCTTCAATAAGTACTTGCCCAATTTCCATTCCCATATCCTAAATAATTCTTTATTGAAATAGCGCCATTTCATGTAGTGGTAAAACGCTTAAACTGGTAGAAAATGTTATCTACAACCGGTTATTTAAAAAAAGAACGACAGTTGCGCCATCTAGTATCTTATTATGGCACTATTGGTCACAGACGAGATAAGCCACCGACGAGAGGCAGCCAGCACTGACAAGATACTGTTAGCACCGACGAGATACTGCGCTGTTGCTGCTAGCACAGACGATTCTATCACCGACGATATTGTCGGTGCTTGCGCCCATCTGTGCCTATCTTCCTTTCTTTTCGGACAGAGGGCGCGAGATCAGTGATGTTCCACAAACTTAGGACACAGACTTAGGACACAGACTTAGGATCAGTACAGACATTGCACCTTATGGACTTTTCTATTCACGCTCCCCGTACCATTTCGGTGTCGCGCACACTGTTACCGATAATTTGCGAATTTTTAGGCGTATTAGCACAGACGAGGTATACGGATAGACCTATCACACAGACTTAGGACACAGACTTAGGATCAGTACAGACATTGCAGCTTATGGTCTTTTCTGTCCACGCTTCGGGGGGCTCTAAGAGCCCCCGTACCATTTCGGTGTCGCGCTCACTGTTACCGATACTTCGCGAATTTAGGCGTATTAGTAAGAACTGAATATTCCGTATATTTCATTTTTACTACGGATTTTTAATTATTTCTTGCAATGTCTGTACTGATCCTAAGTAAAAATTAAAATTAAAAATAGCTATACTACAGCCCCACGAAGATATAAAATATTGTTAGCTAAAATGCCTCAACGACTTATATATTTTGAAATATCAACATCACTAAAAGTTCCGCCTCTACCTAAATAGAACATTTGCTCGAGATCTAAGTAAGACTGCGTCAGTGGCGTACGTAAATGGACTTATATGTAGTATCGTAGGTAATGAATAAACGTAGAATGCTGACATTACTCATTCTATAATTGCTTGGAACAAAATTACTTTTTACTGTAGAATGTCATAACGCTCTTATTGTCGTCGAATCAGACGGAAGGTGACATTGCAAAATGTTATAGAAGGGAATAGGTTTGAAATAATCATGGACATTAATTTACAAGATCTTTATTGAAAATTTTTCAATACATTTGTTCTTACATCAAGCACGCCTTACGTTCTAGTGTACAATATAAACGAAAATTCTAACTGTGCAGCTATTAGCTCGATATTATCCACTATTTGTAAGATACTAGAAGTTCTTACGAATAGAGGATAATACCGATTGCCCAGGTCTCACCACGAGGAGGTTGCTGCACAAGAGACCCGGAGAGGGAGTCAGAACGAATGCAATATTCCTTCTGGCTCCCTTTCCTAACAACGACGAACTTATACTAACGCAGTAACGCAATATGTCGAGTAATTATTGCGGGGAAAAAGGTGTGAACCGGAGAAGAAGTCTCCGATCCACGGGGGAGCAAAGGCGAATCAGGCAGAAGGCTCTGATTCTTTCAAAAAGAGAAACAAGAACGAACCAGAGCAGAAGGCTCTGATTCGAGGGTGACGCGAACGCGTACAATGCTTGCAGCCAAACTCCAGTCAGCACCGATACCCAACATGAACTCAAGAAGAGCGATGACCAAGAGAAAAGCTCGCACGGTGTCCCATTTACTCCAGTTACCACCTGTTACCAAGCAACTTACGTTGAGGTAACTCGGGCGGAATTACGACAGAGAGGACTTTTCACTTACACAGTGTAACACAGCGAACAGATCGCTTGACCATCCACTCTCAATGAATTGACGCCGAATACCGATACGAACTGGATTGGTACATACAAGCAAGGTCCGACACAGCAGAAGGCTGTGTCGGAATAAAAACAACGAGCCGAGCAAAGTGAAGTTAGAATAAATTAAAGTCAACTAAATTAAGTGAAGTTAGGGCAATAATTACTCGACATATTTACAACGATAATATACAATCTTAATAGTTAACGCACGCACGCAAGCCGAGCAATTATTGTCACAAAAAAATTAAGGCTTTGATTCGCAACGAAGAAATATGAACCAGAGCTGAAGGCTTTGGTTCGGGGGTGACGCTAAGACAATAATTGCTCGGCAAATATAAATAACTTAAGATACGCAGTCTTCACGATGTATTCTTTTCGTTGGGATGTTCTCTTCGTTCGATGTATCCTGACCGACTGTTAAACAATACATGACCACGCATACGAGTACGAATACGACAAGAAATACGACAAAACTAAATCCCGCACACGCGTGCGGCCTATAGGCACTTCGGGAGCCCCAGGGACGCGACACCCCGTACTCACTCACGGCCCCACCCGTGAGTGAGCCCCTGAGGGACCTTCGATCGAAGGAATACCAATTTGAAATAAGAAATATGAATTTTCAGAAGACCATCTCGAAAAAATTCAGAAGCAATTCTATTATAAATCGACTATAAAACCAACGATGATGAAGATGTGATGAGAGTAACTATAAACCCCGTACACGAGAACTACTTACAAACCCCGCACACGAGTGCAAATCTAACCAGCTCACGATAGCCATCCTAACACCAGCTCACGAGAGCCACGCTAACCCCGCACACGAGTACGGCCTGCCTACGTCGCACACGAGTACGAATTTAACCAGCTCACGAGAGCCAACCTAACACCAGCTCACAAGAGCCAAGCTAACCCCGCACACGAGTGCGGCCTATAGGCGATTCGGGTGCCCCGGGGACGCGACACCCCGTACTCACTCACGGTTAAGTGAGTGAGCCCCTGAGGGACTTCTGATCGAGGGTATACCAATTTTTAATAAGAAACTTACAATTTGATAATAAATGAATATGTTTGGTCTTACATCTATTATGTCTTACATTCTAGAATACAATGTTAACACAAATTCTAAGTGTGCAGCTATTAGCTCGATATTATCCACTATTTGTAAGATACTAGAAGTTCTTACAAATAGAGGATAATACCGATTGCCCAGGTCTCACCACGAGGAGGTTGCTGCACAAGAGACCCGGAGAGGGAGTCAGAACGAATGCAATATTCCTTCTGGCTCCCTTTCCTAACAACGACGAACTTATACTAACGCAGTAACGCAATATGCCGAGTAATTATTGCGGGGAAAAAGGTGTGAATCGGAGAAGAAGTCTCCGATCCACGGGGGAGCAAAGGCGAATCAGGCAGAAGGCTCTGATTCTTTCAAAAAGAGAAATAAGAACGAACCAGAGCAGAAGGCTCTGGTCCGAGGATGACGCGAACGCGTACAATGCTTGCAGCCAAACTCCAGTCAGCACCGATACCCAACATGAACTCAAGAAGAGCGATGACCAAGAGAAAAGCTCGCACGGTGTCCCATTTACTCATATACCAACCGGTACCATTCAACTTACGTTGAGGTGACTCAGGTGGAATCGCGACAGAGAGGACTTTTCACTTATACAGTGTAACACGGCAAACAGATCGCTTGACCATCCACTCTCAATGAATTGACGCCGAATACCGATACCAACTGGATTGGTACATGCAAGCAAGGTCCGACACAGCAGAAGGCTGTGTCGGAATAAAAAGAAACGAGCCGAGCAAAGTGAAGTTAGATTAAAATAAATTAAACGAAATGAAATGAAATTAAATTAAATTAAGTGAAGTTAAGGCAATAATTACTCGACATATTTACAACGACGATATACAATCTTATAATGCACGCACACAAGCCGAGCAATTATTGTTGCAAAAAACTAAATCGCCAAAAAGGGAAGAAGCGAAGCAGAAGGCTTCGATTCGCAACGAAGAATCATGAACCAGAGCAGAAAGCTCTGGTTCGGGGGTGACGCTAAGACAATAATTGCTCGGCAAATATAACTAACTTAAAATACGCTGTAGTCTTGATTGGTGTCCTCTTCATTCGATGTATCCTGACGGGCTGTATAACGAGTGCGAATACAACAGGAAATACAACAAACTAAATCCCGCACACGAGTGTAAACTTAATACCCGCTCACGAGAGCAAATCTAACACCAGCTCAAGAGAGCCAAGCTAACCCCGCACGCGTGTGCGGTCTATAGGCGATTCGGGAGCCCCGGGGACGCGACACCCCGTACTCTCTCACGGTTCCCCCATCCCTGAGAGAGCCCCTGAGGGACCTCCGATCGGAGGAATGCCAAATTTAAATAAGAAATATCAATTTTTAGAAGATGATCTTATGAAATTTCAGAAACAAAATTCAATTAGATGTCGAGCAATTAAAACAACGATGATGAATATGTGATGAAGAGTAATTGTAAACCCCGCACACGAGTGTGGCCTGCCTACCCCGCACACGAGTGCCAATCTAACCAGCTCACGAGAGCCAAGCTAACCCCACACACGAGTGCGGCCTACCTACCAAGCACACTAGTGCGAATCTAACCAGCTCACGAGAGCCAACCTAACACCAGCTCACGAGAGCCAAACTAATCCCGCACACGAGTGCGGCCTATAGGCGATTCGGGAGCCCCGGGGACGCGACACCCCGTACTCACTCACGGTCAAGTGAGTGAGCCCCTGGGGGACCTTCGATCAAAGGAATACCAATTTTAAATCAGGAATATACAATTTGATGATAAACGACGATGTTCGTTGAATTAACGGTCGAGGGCAGAATCGTTGAAGGTGGGTCAAGGGTAATCAACATAAGCATTGTAAAACCCTTGGCCCACCCTGTGCTGTAAAGCAACAAATAAACTCTCGCAAAATAAACCATCACAAATAAAAAAAAAAAAATTGGCCAAACTCACCAAACTGCACAGCTACTGGACTGCTACTGGACAGCCACTGGACAGCCACTGGTCAGCCACTGGTCAGCCACTGGTCAGCCACTGGTCACTCACTATCACTCGCGTTCACTCGCGATCACTCAGTCGGACCCGGCGGACCGCCCGGGCCGGAGTCCGCGGCCCAACTGACTGACTGACTGAGAGTGCTCGCCGCGTTCAGGCGCAGCTGCGCAGCGACGCGGAACTCTCCCCACTCCGGCGATTTCGATCGCCGTGTTAGTAATTATTGATAAATTTATTATCTATGGCTGTTTAATGTTTATAACAATTCCTTTTGCCAACGATGCCGACAAACACTCCCTTGACCACCTGGTCATCTAATTTTTTAGTGATGATAGGTAGTAGAACCCGAGATAGAGAATAACTTTTAAACCATGAACATTTTCACGAATTAATTTATTAAACACAATACAGTAATAAATGTATCATTTCGAATCGGCTAATATTTATAACAATTCCTTCTGTCAACAATGTCGACAAACACTCCTTTGACCACCTGGCCATCTAATTTTTTAGTACAAATTTTTAATAGAACTCGAAATACAGAATCACTTTTAAACCATGAACATCCGCACGCATTAATTTATTGAACATAATACACTGATAAATTTATTATTTCGAACTGGTTAATATATATAACAATTCCTTTTGTCAACCATGTCGACAAGCAGTCCCTTGACCATCTGTTCAGCAACATATTTTTGTTCCCACAGATCGATTCTTTATGTATAAAAACGATTGTAAGGAAATAACGTGCGGTTGTAAAATATTTTCAAGTTCAAATTGAGGTATCTCAATATGAAAATTGAAGTAAGAATTCTTGATTTTTCTAAAATTATGTTTTAGTACTTTCGTATGTATAATATTTCTAGGAATTTTTTGTCCTTTAAAACCAACGCCAAAACATTGAAAAATCGGAGATTGTAACAATTCATGATAATCGATATAGTTAGCTATTTGTATTTGACACAGGTCTGTGTTGGTCTACTCTTATACACAGACTTAGGACACAGACTTAGGATCAGTACAGACATTGCAAGCAATGCATTTTTCTGTCCACGGTTCTGAATTACCGACTCTGTAGAAAATGCTCCTGTACAATAGCGGACTCTATCGAAATGAAGCGGTCAGCTAGTGAACTACATGGCGTTGCAACAGAAACGGTGTGTGTCCGAGAATGCTAATTTTACAACGTTGTCAGCTTTAAAAGTGCAATGTTGCCGTATTATATTCACACAAAAACCGTCGATGCTCGCATCGAAAGCGTGTGAGCGATTCCTTTCCTGCTTGACGGAGCTGTCAAAATTCAGTGACATATTGCTTCTTAATTTAAAATGTAGAATTTTCAATCATAAACACAATTATCAAACGATCATCTGAATATTTGCTGACTTATTCAAAAAACTTCTTAATTTTTTTAATTAATCTAATAAATACAATTAATTGCAACTTAAATTGTAAAAATATAGTGAATTCTTATTTGTATAGGCATAAAAATGCCTGTTTTATTAAACTTGCAAGTCGTTATTTTAAAAGACAAGAATAGTAAATATGTGTGCACGCATTACATAATTGTAAAGAAAGTAGAGCAACAGTTTAAAATATGTAAAATTATTGCAATATACTTTCTTTAATAATACGAGCAATATAACAAAATTAATTTTACTATAGTTCGTATTTTTATTATTCATTCTTCGTAAATACTATTTTCTCTGATCAAATATACGCGCCATATTCATGTGTGACTTCCGTAGTAAAAATGAAGTATACGGATTATTCAGTTCTTACTAATACGCCTAAATTCGCGAATTATCGGTAACAGTGAGCGCGACACCGAAATGGTACCGGGGCTCTTAGAGCCCCCCCGAAGCGTGGACAGAAAAGTCCATAAGCTGCAATGTCTGTACTGATCCTAAGCCTGCGTCAATCTGTAATAATAACATAAATGAGACAAATTATCCAACATCTGAAGATCTCTTCCGATCCAATAGTACTGCCTTATCGACCTTAGAATTGGCGACTGGTGGCTGGCTCCCTCTTCGCACGAACAACGGCCAGAGGAAGAAATCGCACCAGAAATGTATTAGCGTTAATAAATGTATTTTGTTGATAGCAGAAGCTTCCATTTCGCCTGTAGAGCAATCTTAAACTATCATAAGAATCAGCGTTATCGATCGACAATCATGTGACCAACTATACCAACTAAATCCTTTTTCATCTTCATTTGCTGGATCCTTTCCCGCACCCCTTTCCTAGATTAACTAGAACAAAAACGCGAAATCCTTCGTTTCAAGGGGTACCGCATCTCCAGAATTAATTACAGAAACAGCAATTACTCCATTAGATCGCGGCCAGTGAATTACCGTTAAGGGTTGATCCCGAGCGATTAATAATCAGTGCCGAGCCAGAAAACGCTTCGCTATTATGGTAATAGGAATTAAATCATCGGTGGCGCGTTATCGCCGCGGAATTCCCCGCAAAGCGGATGCAAGCTTTTGTCGATTTGCGTGTCACAGCATCTCCGCGCCACGTCGGCGTTCGCTCGGCTAAATCCTCCTGATCGTTGAATAACAGGCGACAGGGAAGAACCGAGCGACCGATATCAACGACAGTAGTTTGCTACCAGTGATAGTGATCGATCCGACCGCGAACACGTTTGTATCTCGTGTTTTTTTTTCCATGACACGCCAAGGAATCCGTTTCCTCCGAGCTGCGTGGCGGAAATTCTACCTTGTGCCGCGGATTCTCTCGATTCTTTTCGCGATAGTAGACCTAGCTGTTCCCGAGGGAAAACTCCCTTGGGAGCGAAATGAAACGGAAAACTGCCGGTCTGTCGCGCATAAAAGCGTTTTCCGGCGCGTTAGTCCCGCGACTCGCGCTTCTATCCGTCCCGATCGCGATTTTTCGACCACTTTCATCTCCCGTTCCGCAAACCGTCGGAGAAAATCCGCGGAGAAACCACCGACCGTTTTACATGATGACAATCAACGGATACGGATAATGGCTGTTTCATGATCCCTGGTGCTTTTAAGTTTCCTAGCAGATGCCACGGTCGATACAGCCGACCGTACAATACGCCTCGCGGAAATAAATGTGGCGATCGCGCGGCATAAGCGGCCCACAAATCACGCTCGTCCCCGTTCGGCGTTTTCAACGGCGTCCCGGCCCTCCATCTTCCATTCGCGACTCGATGAAGAAAAAGGTTGGACCGCAGCCGTTCTCGAGAGTCCCGAGCCACGATCCAACAGGACGACTAAGGACTCGTTGCCCCTTTTCAAACGAAGAATGATCTGCGACCGTCCGGCCATCCTTCTTCCGCTTCCGGTCGAAGCTGACCTGTCCGACAACTACCCGAGTCGTTTAGAATCGCGTTAAATGCGTTAGGAAATCTACCTTCTACGTGTCTGCTACCGGCAGCCAGCGACAATAGTTAGTATCACGGTTCTTAATAGAAAATTCTGGGAGCCACAGGCTTCTAATTGTTTTTCAAAAATATCGTCCCACAAGATTTTTTAACACGAGGGAAATACTTGTGGAATGTCTGGTCATTTCGTGAATCTTCAGTGCGTAAGCAAATCTTTCTTTTTTGGTGAAAGAATCTTTCTCAGAATGCTCCGCTTCACTCGCTGATTTAACGGCCGGTGAATATTTGATGTGTTGTAGATGGACACTGATTTGAAGGTTTATTTGAATGATACAGAGTGAATTCGATAAAGCAGGACACTTAAATATCTCCGCTACTTTTCGTTGTACAAAAAAACTTCGTAGGACAAAGTTACACTGTTTGAAGGGCCACATATAACGGTGTAAGAGAAAAAACGATTTCGAGGTCATTCTTATGAGATTTCAAGGTTATCGATGTTTTTTTAAATGGAATGATATATTTTCGTTAACGTAATGTTGTAGCTGACAAAATAACGAATTCATGCATGTAACACAATATGACCTTCAAATGACCTTCAACCCAGAAAAATCGTATAAATAAAATTCAACGTGTAAGATTCATTTGATATATTTCTGTTACGCCAAATGTTCAAAAATACATCCCTTGAGCTGCTATACATTCAAATGTATCGCAATACACAACATAATAACAGATTCGGTGTTGACAGGAGGACAATTATGACATTCGAACGAGGACCGCTCGAAATGAATTTATGGTCACTTTCTCAATGCCATCAGCTCGAATCCTCATATGCCGTATTCGACATCTGAAGGATTAGCATTCTTCTAGTTTTCGAAGGATAGTAAAAAATTGGGAACGGGCTTATTTTTGACGGTTGTTAGGCCGTAACAGTGAATATCATTCTAGTTATCTCTGAATCTGACAATACAATTCAATTTTTTGGAACGTATCTGAACTTCTCTGCAATTCTAACTGGGTCTATCGTGAACTGCGGTCTTTCAGATTTAATCTGTATCATTACAACTGTATCATTATTAAGTTGAGTGCTCGAAGGTTAAAAAATTCCAACGGAAACATATTTTTACTCTTAGTAATGAGTGGAGGTTTATGAATTGTCCAGCACAATTTTTGAATATTTCCACAATTCTACATGAATCTTATCATAAACTGTAATCTTTCAGCTTCAATTTTAAACGCTCGAAGGTTAGAAAATTCCTATAGGAACGTAAAACTGCTCCAAATGAACTCCTTAAGGTCGAATCAATTTCTTTATTCTCTGTAATGTGGTCTTGTGATGTAATGGATATAATTGGTCTTACGTTGCACTTCCATCCGCGTTCCTAATTTATTCACAATGACCCGAAAATATAGCTGAAACTTCTCGAAGGGTCCGAAAGGACCCGCCCTCAGTCTTCCGAGACCCCCCGGTATCGAGCCAGCGCATTTTCACACATTCCGCTTTATCAAAGTCGCGACTCCTCCACCGAAGATAGAACGTAACGGAGTTATTCGCGTTGTGTTTCCCCGGGTCCGGCTTTGGATTAGCTCGTATAAACAGGTCGAGGACACGTGACCGTAGCTTACCGTGCTTACACACGCCGCGACAAAACACGAAATACGCGTGTAGCTTCCGTCGAAATGACTTTGCATAGCTGGTGGAAATGCAGCCCCGACGCGCCGCGGGCTTGTTTCCTTTCCAAATAAGCAGTCGTTGGGACGATGTCGAGCATAACTGTGCCGCGTTTCTCGAGCGACACTAACAGCGTCGACAATTAATAGTGCCCATCTTGTCGACTGCCTCTTAACCCGGTATTATCAGTCCATTAACACGGAAATTGTGATTACTTGTTATTGCTAAGCAAACGAAACTACGACCTGCGGATCAGCTGTGCGAAATCGGGAAATGCCGGGTGATTTGAATGCACTCGATAAAAATTTAACATTTCTCGAGAGCGAAGCGTTAAATTGCAATAAGAATTTCAACCCGGCTACGCTTAAAAAAAAAGGCAAATAAGTTGTTTTGGGTCCATTTGGACCCATATCTATTTATTTAATGTTTAGCTATAAAATGTTTTTAAATTTTTTATTTATCCGTTGTTATTAACGTATATTACATAGTAATTAAATTAACTTATTCGGAGTCTCTTGTACAATCAATGCAAAGTGAGGCTCTGTGCTCTTTACAAATGAAATTTGAACAGTTGATACAATATATGAAGGCACTCCATATCGGCGTCAACGGAATCACTGGCGCTACCGGGGCTCGGCCCTGTTTCTCGGGTTGCAATTATCCTTCACTTTTCCGCCTATGACTTGTTTTCTATAGCCCGAGCCTAATTCAGGACCATCGACGTACTAAGCGGGACGGTCATCATTGATAAGACGGCCATTCTACTTAATTAGTTGAGTTTTTGAGCTATTTTATACTGACGACCTAACCCAAACCCATCCTGGTCACATAATCTTCCCATTGTAGATGTTATCCAGAATTTGGTCTTTTCAGAACCCTTTTCACTTGCCCCGACCATTATTTCAGGGGAGAGGCAGTTGTTCTGCAACTTCACCGAAATATAAATATATTTAGAAACTGCGCAGCTAATAGAAAAAAGTCATACGACATAAATTGTTGGAAATTCAATTTCCTACAAAAAAGGTCTCTTGATATTTTTCCATATCTCGCATAGTTTCCGAGATATTTGCAGTTTTATGAAAAACAAGAAATCTACTTTACCGGCTAAATGGAGCCCATTGGATAACTGTTATATACACATTTTTTTCTTAAAATGATTCCAGGAACACAAATATAACCATGAAAGTAGGGGCCACGGTTATCGTAATCTCCCCAATGGAATTATTCCAGGTCGGAAAATAGCTCAACCGCAAAGGGTTAAGTAATCGATTAGACATCCTAAAAAGATGATAAGAACTCAACATACATTTCAATATAAAAAATAATTTGTTTTAATGTTTTGAATTTTTAGTAATTTGTTGAACCAAGTGCATTCAAATTGTTTTGAATCGTAGTATGGCAAATTTTTAACAGAGCCGTTAATACGTGTAAAGAAAGGACCAAGAAAAAACGTATAATTTTATGTATTACGAGAGACGCTCACGTGCCCGGTTTTCGGCGAACTTCTTCATTGTTCCGAGACTAATTTCGCAGGGATCAATCGCGGTCGCAACTGTTTCCATTCCGTTTTTCGGCTACGTCGAGTTTAGACGGTTTCGAGCGGGACGACGGGACGTGGCGGCCGTAAAATAAATTTCTGGGAACGGTTACGAGGATGGAAACCGCGCGGGTGGAATAACCCTTTTGAGTGTCGAACAGCGATATATCGTTTCGCGTTGCAGGCAATCCAAAAAAAAAAGAAAAACATACAGGTTACGACGGCTCGTTGAAAACGCCGGGAGATTGATGCCACGGCAATGCTCTGCTAAAGTAACGCGAATAAAACTAAATGCCTGTGTGCACCCGCGAATAATCATAAATCAGTATGATCTATAAATCTTTGTGTACACAAACGCCGCCCCGCCCCCTCCACCGACGAACACAGAGACGTACGTGCAAACATCGAGACATCCCCTCCCGTTAAAAGTTCAATTTTCCACGGTGTCATGAATTTCAGTCTTTTCGGCACTGTGACGAGAGGGAGAGAGAGAGAGAGAGAGACCTTCGACAAAAAAAATTTCACTATTTTCCCCCAGAATTATTCGTGGAAATGTTGTCGACCAGCAATCTTGATGTACGATTTCGTTTCACTGGACTGCGGACCAAAAATGCGGAACATAAGTTCGGTCATGGTCTTCCGCGCTGTACGCCCCCCTCCACCCATCATGATTGAAAACGAGGATGAAGGAAAACGGTGAAATGTGAGAAAAAAAAATGCTTTGAAACTGGTCAGTCGATGGTCCGGAACGAGCCGGGTCGCGTTTCGAAAAATACAATTTTCAATAAAGATCGCGACACGGTAAGGGCGTTTCCCGGCGACACGCGTTCACGATTTCGCGGCCGATTTAAATTTCAAATCTGCCGCGTGCACGCGCCTCGATGGAAATGTTAATGCATGCAAAACACAGGCGAGACCGTTTTGCGAGGATTGATACGTCCCTCTCTTTCTCTCGTCTGGAATGGTAAGAGAGAGATCTCGTTCGAATTGTTTCTCTCTCTCTGCTCTTCTGTTCCTCCGCGAAGGCGAAAACCGGCGCATTTGTATTTCGCGCGAGTTACGTGCCGCGAACGCTTATGTGCGCGCCGTGACGTATATCAAAAAAGAGGCGTAAAAAAAGAGAAAAAAAGGAAATTTCAACGCAAGGACCGTTGTAACGAGGGGAGAAATGACTGGCGAGGGGGGCTGCACTTGTTATCAGGCTGCTAATAAGCGCGCGAGAATGGCGCAACCGCTCGTGACCATCCTTAATGACACGCCGATGCTAATAATAAGTTGCTCGCGGAAATAATGGGACAGCTTGCTCGCGAGCTCTCTTTATCGGCTGGCTGGGAAATCGAAACTTTCCACTTTCTTCCCCTATTTTGTTCTGTTTGCTTACTCCGATGCAGAATTTCCGCGTCTACGGGGTGGCGCGAAACAATCTACCGTGTCTGGGCAAGATATTTTTTTAAAATATTAAACACTAAATGTTAATAATAATCCTTAATTTTATTATAAATTGACTCTCCGGGATACTTTTATTATTCTCCAAATAAAATACTATTTTACGGGTACATTGTTGAATAAACGAGGATGAAACCGTGCTTGATCTTCAATGGTACACCCTGTCTCTTCTCCTCATTTCTTTTCCTGGCCAAGCTTGCCACACGATCAATGGGGAAATTGATCTAATCGAGAGCCAAAGGGGGCGGTTTCGCAAGAGAGCGGGATATCGTCGCGTCTGCATTCGCGAAAGAAAGATTCCAGCGATGGCTAGCAGCCCTCATCGAAGCACACTTCCCTTAATGGGTTGCTGACTTGGTAATTGCCGTTAGAGTACTACGTAATTTAGTCGGCCGTGAGTGAAGTGGCGGGAGGAATATATTAACGCCTTAAGAGTTAGGCCTGCGAGACCCTCCGACCAGCCCTAGGCATAGAAAAATAAGATGGCGGGGCACACCTCGATAATGGTGACGTCGCGCACAGATTCCCTATTAAGGTGTTCCGCTGTTATTCCGCCTCGACTGCCACAATCCTACTCTCGGAAAGTTTTCATAATCTTATCGAGCAGATGATCCCGTCATTTAGACGCACCTCGTCGTTATTTAAATAATCTGGTGGAGCTGGTTCGGTCGTTCGCGAGGCAACTTGTGCGCAAACAGCGAGCATTGTAATTCAGTTGTATTTGTATGAAGTAAATTTTGTCGATTAAGAAAACCAAAATGCAATAAGGGAAGTTAGATGTTCCACCTAATCGTCAACCCTATATTCCAAGTTATTTTCGTAATGTTAGCATGCACAGCATTGTTGCTAATAATGCCATAGGGGTTTGTACAGCTTGATAAAAAAAAGGGAAGTTTAAAACTACCCTTAACGTCCCCATATATTGGATCACAATGAACTAGCCCGAGGTGGAGTTCGTGGATTCCGAATGCATGTCAAGATAGTCCTGCCTCTAACGCGTTGCACTATTTATTCCTGAATAATAAAGTCCACAGGCTCTAATTTTCATCTTACCCGGGGTCCGGAGAGGACGCGTTCAAGGTCCGCGCGGAGTAAAATCATGAAAGCAGCCTTGTTAAATATTTATGAGAAGTGTGCCGTTTACCTTGGTCGGGTTTTTTTCGTCGGGGGCTTCGGGTCTTTCGGTGTCTTTGTTCTTTTCCTTTCTTTTTTCTTCCTGTCGCCGCGACGCGACGGCGAGTGGGTAAAACGCGGCTGCACGGCTCC
This sequence comes from Lasioglossum leucozonium, assembly GCA_028454225.1. Taxonomy (NCBI): domain Eukaryota; kingdom Metazoa; phylum Arthropoda; class Insecta; order Hymenoptera; family Halictidae; genus Lasioglossum; species Lasioglossum leucozonium. The sequence goes on from CM052215.1 coordinate 4,781,111, forward strand.
GGCCCCGCCACCGCCATCGCCACCGCCACCGGCGAAAAGTTCGCGACGGTCCAGGTATGTATTTGTCGACGGCCGTCCGGCGCAGTACCCGCCGCGACGGGTCATTTGTTACAAAAATGGCCGCCGAGTTATAACGGAGGAAGGACGCGGGAGTATATCCTTGCCAGTATTTTCCTGTCGGCGGCTCCCGGTGACCAGCAATTTTCCGAAACTCTCCCCAAAAACCCGGTCCCGCCCTCCCGTACCCGCCTCGCCACCAAACACACACTCCGTGCTTCCTTGCGCGATTTCCTGGCCGTTCCCCGGCCAACCGGAAGCTGTTACGGAACGTACGAACGCTTCCGTGTTCCGCGAACAACAAAAGGATGGGAATTATGTTCGGGGAACGCAGCGCCGCGCCGCCGGTGCGATGGTTCGCGCGGTTTTTATTCGGCGTTCGCCGGGGCCGTTTCATTCGTTACCCCGGGCGAAAACGAAATTACGACGACCACCGGTGATTCAAATCTACCACCGCGAACGATGAGAAAATTGTTCCAAGCGGAATCGAAAGACCTCTACTCCGTGAAACGCGATCGGACTGATGACTGAGAAAGACTGCGGGGGAAATCATTGTGGCCGGAAAATTCGATGAATAAAAATACAAAGAAAGAAGTACGAAGAATTTATTGTGCGTTCAAGATACATGTTGTTTAACAGTTCTTTAATGTCGATATCGTGGACGTGTAGGGATTTTTCTTGCATGTATGACAGGAACGCGTTGGAAGAACGAGTTCGACTATGTCAATTGTCTTCAATTTATTAACCTCTCGACTGGTGACTATGAGGCGACAGTAACAATTACCGTTAACAGTAAACTTAGCGAGCACTGAAAATGGCTTGTACACGTTTCTATATAAAAATTACACAATTTATTATTTAATAATATATGCTTAAACATAGAATCATGTAGAATCATTTCCACTGGAGGTATCTTCATAAATTCAATAATTGTATTATTCGACCGGTAATGGTACCGGTTCTAAAGTTCGGCGGATTTATGCACTCGTTTATAACGCGTCGTACAGGACAAGCACGCGTCCGGGGAAAAATTAGGGCAGCCAGCGGCGGTGAAACTTCGCGCGCCTTTAAATCAGCGCTTTGTTTCCGCGGGACAAAGTGAAACAAGCTGGTAATTTGCGCCGAGGCTCCTTCTATTTATCGGCGTTACGAAACAGTTTAATGGACGGCGGGCATTGATTTTATTGCGTTACGTGCAGACTGCCGAACCCGGCGTAATTTTCCGGAATATTACTCGACGCTGGAACGAGACACTCGTCGAAATTACACAAGCCTTCTTTTTATCACCCGCTGTTGGCGGTTCGGCGAACGGAAAACTGGGACAGCCGTTTTTGTCGCGGAAAATCACGCGAACCTAATACTGGAAATATCGAATTATTGTCCGCGCGACGCACAACGAAATGACGCCGCACTTTGTGATCCGCGCGGAGAAAAACGTCGCTCGGTCGCCGGGACCATAATCAATCGAATTATTGCTCCGACGTACGCGTGGAAATCATTTTCCATATCGTAATGAAATATTTGTCCGCCTCGATGGTTTAAAAACATACGAAACAATTCCCCGGTTTGTGCTATCGCTATTCTCCAAGAAAATACGGCGGCCACTGTTATGCGTACGGTTGACGAGGTTTTACGAAAAAAAAAAAATATAAAGAAAAATTCATAATAAAATTTCGCGGTTGCTGCGCGGCGATCGTAAAATCGCGGACACGTAACGTATTCGCAAAAATGATGAATTTCGCGCACGGTTTTCCGATGTTTTATTGTTACGATAAACCGAGGGGCGGGCGCGCTGTGAAACGGGAATAAATAATGAACGCGCGAATAATATTCGGCTGGGTTCCGGCCGCGAGCGGTGCCTGCAACCTTTGTCCGTTGCTTCGAATGGAAATTTTCATTAATCTTGTATTTTATAGGGAAATAATTCCGTTGCATTAACCGGCTAGCGCGACAGAGAAAGAGAGAGAGAGAGTGAGAGAAAAAGAGTGAGGGAGCACGATGGATTCGCGATCAATTTCGCCGGCCGTCAAAACAGCCTCGTATAAATTTATAATTCAACGGGATTTGTTTTCAACATTATGACAGGACTGTTGCCGCGACAATGCGCTGTACGTGTCCCACGTGTAAAGTGCACGGCCTTGTTGCAAACGCGTTGCAACGGGTTGCAACGTGCGACTGCACACACCACGTTGCGCGTCGGTAGCAATGGTGGAACGGCGACGATGACGTCCGCCATATTTCCCTCACGTTCACGGCTTTGACTTAGCGTCGCGTCGCGTCGTCGTCGGATCGCAGTAAATACATTTACCGGTTTGCTTCCGGGGCCGAAATATGCATGGAAATTACTGTTTCCCGTAGCCCGATGCTCCACTAAATCACATTGCCGGAAGAGTGAAAATTGTCTTGGGAAAGAAGCCGGATAAGCAAGCTGTGTGGCCACCTTGGGAGGGCACGATATCAAGCTTGCCAATCCGAGGAACGTGCGCCAGTTTTCGCGAGGATGGCGGGTACACTTCCGTCCAAAAAGTCGCCTCTACCCGACCCGACCCGACCCGAGACGACCCGACACGGGAAATCTCGCGACGTACCGTTGGGAATTCGCGACGTTAAATTAATCAAGAATTTTTCGCCTCATTGCCACGGGATTCTTTGCTTTCATATTTATCTTTGCTGAAACCTTTCGTAAATCGGGTGAAACATATTTTTTGTTAAACCAAGTTTATTATTAACGTCACCGTTAAAACTTGGACATTTCGTACGCAACAGTGATAGAATTCGTTTATTTTTCCGTTCATTTTACCAATTTCCCGCGATCGCTCCTTAATTACCAATTCGCATTTTCAATGCAGCGATTGCTGAACCGGGTTATTTTTTATTACCGCCGCGCATATGCTACCGTGTTTTGATTGTATTTATCACACCGTGCTCGATGCGATCTACAAAACGCACGAGGCCGTGTAGATCGAAACACGTGTGCTCTAAAAATTAAGCGGCGCGGCGCCGCGCATTTGCCGGCAGCCAGCAGTGTGCTTTATAACGTCACAGTTTGTTAATTTTATACGAACCGGTCAACTGTAGCTGCAGGCGCCGCGCTCGTTCTGTCACGTTTTTTTCCCCCCGGTTCTTTCCGAAAATTAGCGATTCTCTCTCGCGTCGACTTCTACGAGCGATGGTGTGCGCGGTGGAGCTGACTGCGAATATTTCGTCGAATATTCCCGGACCGAAAGTTCAAGACACTAGGCGCGGAAGAACATTCGGCGGGGGGTTGTCACTCTCGTTGAACTACATTCTTGCAATAACAACGTGCAGGAATTCGTGAATCCATGGCGGAGAGAAATAGAGAGAGAGAGAGAGAGAGGGAGAGTGGGGAGCTAAGGGGATGCACGTGTTGGACAATTCCGTCCGGTGAGAAAATATTTGCCTCGTATCGGGCTTGTATTTAAGCAAACATTTCCCCACCGCATGAATTATTTATGGGCGTCGATGTCGTTGCGTTTATCATCCGTATCCCTAAATCCGTTTGTTATTAATTTCAACAGTTTACTTTACAGTCTTGAAGTTGAAAGATAGTTATTGCTTTCTGTTCGGTATATTTTAAATAAATGAGGAACCCGTAGAATAAACTAAACCATAAGTTCTGTTGCATAATTACTGGAGAGGAGACGCGGGACTCGGCTCCGTCCCCTCCCCATGTAAATAATTTAGGAGAAGTTCGCCGGGCGCCTTGAATTTTGGATCTGCTCTGGGCACCCTTCGAATTCGAGGTTCTAATGACTTGAGTCGCTCGAGTTCGAAGACCTCGGGGCGTCCATCAAACTTCCCGCCACAATGAATTCATGTCGAAATCATCCACGAGCTGTCCCAAACGAGAAAACAAAATTGTAAAAATAATGAACCACGCACCGCTTCGATGAGAAACAATAATGAAAGTACGTAGCTACGTCTCTAGAACACTAGCTTCGGTCCGGTTTTATCGCGACGAGTCGGAAAATACTGTTTCACCGAAGATGTCACGGATTTTTGTGCCTCGGGACCGTGGGCGGACGCACCGTAAAAAAAGTAAGCGATCCGTCCAATTATTGGAATCGCCGTAACATGAAAATGAAATTGGAGTTTGTAGAATGGGATTCGATCCCGGCGCGAATGGAAAACACTTTTATCAGATTTCGAATTCGATTCGAGGGGTTTTACGGGCTGGTTGGGATAAAGCTGCGTGTCCTTCGAGATCCTTAGTGAAATTATCTCTGGAAACACGGCCCGTTAAAAATGGAGAAGCTGTTACTCTGATGCCGGCGTAAACTTTCCTACAAATTGAACGTTCGGCTGCTTTTTCCATTAAACTGCACGTCGCAGTACATTCTAAGCTGTACAAAAGAAATTCCTTGGGATTGCCACAATATTTTCCTAGGGATTGCGGAACTTCGATTTGCATTTGGGTCTGTATAATAACTTTTTCAAAGGCTAAGGGATTTTATATTTTCTCATTAGCAATTATTTTTTGAGAGATTTCTTTCGGTCAGCATTGGAATTTTTACCAGGGGTTGGGAGGGTTAACCAACTGACCCGAGACAAAGCACTTTTTATGTGGGGTTCAGAGGGTTAACAAACTGACGTGAAACAAAGCATTTTTTAGGGGTAGGAAGGATTACTGAACTGATCCAAAATAAAGAAATTAATTTTTGGGGTTGGAAGGGTTAATGAACTGATCCGAAACAAAGGAATTTTTGTTAAGAGGTGAGAGGGTTAACGAACTGACCAGAAACAAAGCAATTGTTTTAGTGGTTGGGGGGGTTAACGAACTGATCCGAATAAAAACAATTTTTAATAGGGTGTTAACGAACAAATTCGAAACAGAACTGTGAAAAAATAAACATGAATGAAACTATATCACGGTAAAATCCCCTTTCTTTTTCTCGGCGCATTTCGGTGGCCGACGATCGCGTACGGTCTCGCGTAATTCCGCATTATGAATCATGGGATCTATCGCGGTCGGGTGGGCAGGTAGCGGAGGTGTGTCGCGTGGGGACTTTTTTGCCAGTTGTTTTTCGCGGAACGGTGGCACAAACACACACATACACACGCCCGCTGCCAGGAGAGCAACAGCGGCAGTCGACTCCGCCATGCAAACCGACTAATTGGTATGTCGCTACCACGACCCGGTTCTATAAACTGCGCCGCCACTGCGTTGGAATACGGAATGCACTTTGACCCTTCGCCGGTGTCGCCCGTTAAATGGGTCACCCTTATTTATCGGGGGAGGCTGTGCTACGGGGTAGGAGAATAGGTTGGGGGGACAGATATATGCGCGTCCGGCGATCACGGGTGTCGCGCGGGCTAAAATCACGATAAGATTTCGCCCACGGGACCCGACACTGGCGTAGACACCGTGAAATTTGCGGCCGAAACTTTCCGCGAGCGTTTCTGCATTCTTAATAAAGGGGTGGCACTCATTCCCCCCACCCCCCAGACCGCCAAGCCCCTCGTCGCGAGAACTCACGCGGAAAATGCTCCGGGAACCGCAGAATTATGATTCCTGCGATATTCCAGATCGTGGCGGAAATAAGAATCGCGAGTATATGCGAATTTTTGTCTCCGGGGCTGCAAATGCAGATGCGAGAGAGTTAACGGACTCGACTGTTGTGCGAGCGACGCGATCGATTCCTAACAAAAAATTGTTGAAGATTAATCCGAGTACATTTTCGAGCTCGTAGTTCGCAGTGGACGAATTCGGGAACACCAGGGTTCTCTATAGCGGCGGAGACTCGTATATCTAAAAGCAGCAGCACCGCGGGTCTTTCGACAAAGTTCCGATCGAAGCCGCGCGGCGCGGCGGCGGCGGCGTGCATTTTATAGATGATAAAAACGTTCGGTGTGCACGCGTAATTCTCGATTATGCTACACGGGCCACGCTTAGAAACACTCTCCGCGCGAACGTTGCCGCGCAGTAAAAGCGGAACGAGGTTTCTGTATGAAAACGTTATCGCTTCGAACGGATGAAATTTCCCGGTGTTGCGAGGCTCGGAGGAATAGAAGGAGACGAGACGGCGGACGAAGAAGAAGCTGGAGAAGGACGGAGAGAGGTGGGCGGGGGGAGGGTGTCGGAAAGTTTCCGGCGCTGTTCATGCATTCGCTATCAGCCGTATCGAGTCGCGGGATCTGAAAATTTCTTAATAAGCTCCGGGGGTGGTCTTTCTTCAACGACGACGTCGACGACGACGCGACGCTCCCTAAGCAAACAATATCACCGACACGTCAGGAGCGCCGTTATAAGCACAACGCAGCTTAATATTGTACAAAGGAAAGCCATTCTCTGTTTAGCCGCGGCCGACACCACAGCTTCCGCGAATTATCGCCTCCAGTTGTCCAACTTTCAGACATCGCTTATCGGATCAGCCGGAAGTTTCAGAGCTGAGATCTTCGATGCGAACTACCGATCCAGATGATCGAACGATTAGATCGTGAATTATCGTTATGCACCTCGTGCGACAGCTGTTTCGAAGCGAATCACCGGCGGCGCACGAAGTCCATCCATCTTCAAAATTTATTTGAGGCGCTCGGTAATTCATAATTTATATTCGTGTGATACTCGCGTACGCAACAAGTTGTTCTTACCGCGGGAGGCGTACGAACGTCAATCTCGGGGAATTTTAAATTCGTCCTGGCGGGTCTCATCAGGGCCGACAAGTATATCTTTTGCAAATTGATCGACGCTTATTTTCAACCAGCCTGCGGACGGTTCTTAAATTATTTAGACCGGTTTCCGGCGCCGGGACATAAATTTCGACGTCCCGTCTCGGCCTGCGCAAGATCATCTCGCTCGACGTTCGTTTCTATTTTCTATAATAAGCTTGTTCGATTAAATGAGATCCAGGGATGTTTGCTTTTCCTAGTGAAAATCGAAAATTTAATGTCACCCCGATGAACTGTTGGGCGATATTTCACCGTGTCCCGTGTTTCCTGTGACGTAGTAGCAGCAGCAGGAAAATTGGACCTCGGTCAATGAAAAGGTTTGTCAAACGGGTCAGGTTTAATAGAATAGTCGAAGGGCTCTGAAGCATGCAGATTACACAGTGTAACGATGTCGAGCTTATGTTATACAAGTATGCGCAGTTATAACGGAGTTAATGGGGAACATACAACCGGCGTTGTTCCAGTTTAACGTCCTTAATGCGTACCTGAGGCTTTTCGCTATCTCAGGACATGAAACAGAACACGTACACACCTCAGACACACATACACAAAAAGAGAGAGAGAGAGATACATGTATTTGATCCGCTTGAATATTTCCATAAAAACAAACGGGAGAACGGGATTACCCCGGAAAGAATTCGTCGAGAGTTTTTTAAATTGCTAATAGAGTCCGCGGCGACCTGGACGCGTCAATTATGGATTAATTTGAATCTGAATAAACAAGTTTCGGTTCGTTACGTTCGGGACGAAATAATCTCGAGGGGTCAGCAAGAAGCGGCGAAGTATCGGCTCTCTTCGAGAATAAGGGTAGGTATACCTCCGGGCAGAGTTTGGAGATTTCCGAGTTTGCGGCTACTTATTGAGAATGCACGAACACCTCCGGGAAGTTTTAACCACAAATTTCGTCGGCTACTGCCGATGCTCCGGCTACCACCGACGAAATCTTATCGCGTGCTTTATTGCACGGCGGCAACGTCGTCGTGCATATTGTATTATAATATGTATGTTCACTCGCCGCAACGAACGATCGGTAGCTTTCGCGATGCTTTTTACCGTCGGCCGAATATATTCAACCCATTCGTGACGATTCTGATTATTAAACTGTGGCGCTAAAATATAAATTTCCCGGTGATAAAATCAGGGACCTCTTAGCGATCGATTTCTTCCCTATTCTACAGTAATTAGTAAAAGTATTAGAAGAATTTGGAGATAGAAATTTATTTTCTTTCTTAATATGCTTAATATGTTAGCAATAATAATATTTATATTTAATATTTTTTAATATTTATAATTGACAGATTACACAGACAGCATTTTATGCGAAATAAAAATTCTCTATCCGAGTTGCAACAAATTGAATAACCATATAATTTTCAAATTATTCCACTGCCTAAAATCGCATCCACTCGTTTTTGTCATAAATGTATCCTGTCTACTGATCCAGAGAGGAAGAACGCAAGTTGAAATGCACGGCTATCAAAAAATTGAAGTACTCCGATAGCAGCAGAACGCCGCTTAAATATAATTACCGATTCGAATCGTATGGAATTACATCTGCTAGCGGCGCGGGATTTATCTATTCTAATGCAGCAATTATGTCCGTGGCCGATTGCGCCGGGCATCGATCGGGCCCGATTAAATTCCGCTCGGAGATGGCCCCGAACGATTCAGTTTACGTTTTAACCGGCGCGCGAGAACGCCCCGGAAAAAGAGACGGATGCGAATACCGTCGATTTGCATGTCGCCGTCACCGTCACCGCGAAACTCGATTTGTCACAGCTGCCTCCGTTACTTTTGACGTCGCGACGCGTCGGCCACGCGTTCGACGATACCCATCGTACCTTTCGAACGCTTTTCCGGTTGTTTCTTCCTTCCTCCCGACCACCGTCTTTTCCATTGCGAATCCGACGATCGATTTGCCAAACTGTTTCGCCTTTACAAAATATGCACGTCTTGTAACATGAATATTGTTAACCTTCAGTTACTCGCACTCCGTTTTCGACAAATCTTTATAGAATAAAATAACTACTTCAAAATAAATATTAGCTAGCATAGTCGACGCCTTTGTTTATGCTTCGGACACTAAATTTAATGTTTTGAGATTGTAAGTAATGCGAGTGCAAGTGCGAGTAATGAAAAGTTAAATTGAAAAGTGTCTGATCTTCCTCCAGGGTCGTTCAAAATTTCTTTACTCTAAAAATACCTCCACAACGATGAAAATTGAGTAAAAGGAATCAGCTGTTTCCTCTCCGAAACACAGTGTTTTAAATAAAATAAACCCAGTGCTTTCGGAAACGTATCGGTCGACATATATTAACGTTCCTCTCTCCTCTCAACTCCGCGATCCCGGGTTCCCGTGTTCAACGGCATAAATAAAGCAGTCCAAGGTGCAGCTTGCTTCCCCGAGCCGGGATATTTCCACCCCTGCGAAGTTGCTGTACACTCGGGGCGGTTTATCGAGTGACCGAAACAATTTGCAGGCGTTCCACCCCGCGCGCGCGCGCTTCCGAATTTTATGAACTTTCAGGCGGACGTCTCGTCGAACGGTTCATTAGAACCGCGATGGAGCTCCGTTTCCGAATAACCGTATTCATGCGCCGCCCCGATGGATGTTGCTTAAGATGTTAGGCTGTTTGAACCCTTCAGCGTCGACGAAGATGCATCGCGGATCCTTTTACCGCGAAATATCGATGTCACGCGGCCACTTAATGCACCAACTTACACACGGTTTCACTTTCGGTTTTCGGGACACGCTGAGACACTCCGGAAGACGACGCTGCATTAGCCTGTCCAGCGTAACGCTCTACAAGAACGCTAGTAAATTTCTTCTTTGAGAGTGTAAGTGAATTTTATATTTTGTCGAAGTCGAAAATGTAACCAGGATGCAGATAAAGCTACCCGGAAGTGTCGTAAGCGCCAAGGACGATCCGAAAACGATCATATTCCCATTTCCTCGCGTTCATCCCGTGAAAAGGCGCTACTCCACGCTCATAGGTTGAAGTCCAGAACGTTTGTAGGGTTTATCAGCTGGCAGACACCGGGGCAAATTTTCAACTGTGTAGTCTGCGGAACTTTTGCGGAGCACTTTGTTCGATCCGACACGACGCGACGCGCGACGCAGCGTGGGCTACAATTTCCGTGGATGACTTTACGAGGTTATCTCGCGCGAGCGAAAAACAGGGTGGCCCCTTTAGCCGTCCGTTAACTCGGGACATTCTTGCCGAAAGATTAGTCTTGGGGGTGGGAGACCAAGGGGTTGGAAGAGACTGAGAGAAGTGGAGACAGACAGAGAGAGAGAGAGAGAGAGAGAGAGAGAGAGAGAGCGAGATAGAGAGCAAGTGAGAGAGAGGGAGGAACAGGGGAAGAATTTCACGGAAACTTGCCGGCCGCCATTACAAACTTCCGTCAGAAGCTCGCCGGGTATCCGGCAGTTCATTGAATGGGAGCAACGGGCGCGGGGTTGAGGGCGGGTTGCCGAGTGGTGAATGTGTGTACGACAAGCGCGGGAGCATTAGCGTGTGACGTATTTAAGTTTCCGCGTATGAAATCTGCGAGCGAGCGGGCGAGCAACCAGTCTAGCAGCAGCTGGCATTACAATTTGGAAATCCTCCATTAAATAATTCAGCCCCGGGGGAAACTTCGGCCCCGGTACCCAGCAGCCGTCCCCGGGATCGCGATACGCGTTTAAGATTTTAATTAAGACCAGCCCCCGCACTTCCGACCGAGATTTTCGCCTTTTATCGCGCCGTTTATAGACCCCGTTTCACCATTCGAATACCGTCGCACCGCGCGCGCGGCACCACCCGCACGCCCGCGATCACGATCCCCGGTTCGGAGAGAAACTCGGCAGCACGGTGTACCTACTTTATGCGAGAACGTCGATGAAACAGTGTTTACTGGGATTATTGCACCGACGGAGTTCTGATTCTGTTTTGATGACGCTCTTCGGCGGAACACGGCTGGTTGATGCAGGCGGAAAGATTAGGCATGGATGATATGGCTTGGTTAATTTTTATTAGCTTGTTGCGATGGCATTTTCTTCGCTTGAGTTTATTGTGACTAACGCTGGTCGATCAGTGGCCATTGCGGTCAGGTTAGAGATCTAATCCAGAACCAACCAGTGTGAACTGATCAGTGACCAAATAGATCGATCAGTGACCGATACTGATCAATCTCCATTGAGAGTCGATCAGTGGCCATTGCGGACCGATCAGTAACTAGTGTTAACTGATCAGTGACCAAATAGATCGGTCAGTGACCGATACCGATCAATCAACCTCCATTGAGAGTCGATCAGTGGCCCTGGCAGGCCAATCGGTAATCAGTGTGAACTGATCAGTGACCAAATGAATCGGTCAGTGATCAATAGTGATCAGTCCTCATTGTGAGTTGATCAGTGACCCACAGAGACCGGTCAGCGGCGAAAACTGACAACCCAGAACACTTGCAACCGCTTCGAATGTACAGATGAAATTGTCAGTATTTGAAACACGAAATGAGTAATCAGTGACGCTTCCTAGTACAATATTTGCAGCTGAAGGCCGCCGCTGCTTAATTTTTCGAGTAGTCCCGGGCACACCGGCAGTCAAGGTTTTATTTGACGGCGAACATCGGATGATAAATGCTCGCGTAGCTGGCTGGAGTTGACGTAATGGGTGAGGCCATGGTATAATTAAAATTGAAAGCGCACGGATGTCGGGCTGTGTTACTGTAAAATGCACTTTGCATACAGCCGACCCGGCCCTGCAATATGCATACAGAATGACTCGCGCCTCGTGTAATTCACTGGCCCGTCGCTTCTTCCGCGGCGAACTTTTTATTGTTATGCACTTACGAGCATCGCGTTTTTCCTTCCATCCGTGCTCAGTAAACTTTGCACGGCCGCGGACCTCTCTCTCTCTCTCTCTCCTATACTGTTTCTTGACACAGAAGGTTACCATCTGTGCACGTTGTTCCATGCCCGATTCTACCCGCTCTCGGTATCGTCTTTCTTCGCAGAACAAGAATATAGACTATTTTCATTATTATTTTCTACCGACGTCACTCTGATTCTCTCTAGCATCGGCTTCCAAGAGGCTGCCGCCTGTGTTCTTGCTTTCATCGAAGCCACAAGGATTCATAAATTGTTGCTCGTTTGCTCGACTAACAATGCGTTCATTGTTCCCCTGACATAATATGGTCTTTTAAAGACGCTTATCGAGTAGCTGGAAATTTATGGGAAATTTTTCAAATTTATATCGCAACTTTAGCCCCGCAAGTACCATGGCGCACAAAATAATATTCAAGTTTGTTAGCGACTTGGTAGAAACTACTGTTTAACATACAGAAAAATTTCATGTTGCTCGATCTTACAGTTTTTTAATCGTGTTAGCCAGTTCCGACCAAGTTGTTCCCTGAAAACGCGTTTAAAGTTTTCCTGCTAGCTTCATAATCTATATCAACGTAACAACTTCGAACATCTGATGGAAACTTTAAGGACACAGTCTCTACGCATTTTACCATTGATTAAATTAGAAAAACAGGCGACTTTCTGAGCTTGCTTAACCGGATTTCCTGCTTAATTATATTATTCGCAGATTCTAAAATTGCGTGCGTTCCGAGCATGTGGAAAATCAATTCTATACCGCGCGTAGAACAGAAGCCATCTTTTTGCAAGCGAATGCCGCGTATTTTTGAAGATTTTTCCGCGACCTGCACCAATAACTTTCGAAATCTAAACGACAGAATCTGGCCCGTAAAAATCCCGTTCGCCGCGTGTCCGGGTTAAGGACACGTGCAAATGTTCCACGGTCTCTATCTACCGCGCGGCACGTATCTGCCATAGTAATTACATGCACGCCGCGAAATATTAACGCAACGGTCGTAGCTTCGAGCTGGCCGTCCGCTGGCCGACACATTTCTGGAAATTCCACGGACGAGAAAACTGTGTCGCGTCCCCAGCTTTCAAAAGCATCCGTAAAATTTTGCGCCCACGCGTGGGCGTGGTCGCGGAAGTAGTTGCGCGGACTGTGCGCCCAGCAAAACTTTGCAAATTATATTTGTAAACAAATTCCGATATTTTCCAACTGGAATCAACGCGGTTACGCAACTTCCCTTCCTCGCGACTTCGGTCCCGGGGAACTTCAAAATCTAACTTCAATATTAGTCTTCGATCAGTCTGCCATAGCGAATCTGCGTTTCGGGAACGGGCCAATTTCTGCACGGGTTGCCGCTTTTTGCAATAAGAAAAATAGGAAATTGCCGAACTATTTTGCCATCGATAGGGCATCCAAGGAAAACCCACTGGGACAAGTTTCAAGTCGGCACCACCCCTGCCACAAGGGTCGTTATAGGGTGAGAACGGTTTAACGAATCTGTTTCTTCGGTTCTGCTGAACAAAAACTAACGAAAAAATTTACGAACATTCTATTCTAGTAGCAGACACGACTCGTGAATTTCTTCAAAATTTTTGTTCGCACAATGGATTTTTAAAAAATTCAATATTGCTGGTTGAAGCATTTTTCAAAAGAATTGAAAATCTCCAAAGATTTTGGACATACACACCAGTTTGATAAAAATGAAGCTGCGAGATGTTGCAGAAGGCGATGCTTCCAATGTCCCTTCGGATTTTTCAAAATCTCGATTTTGGGGGTTTGAGGGCTCGGCAAACGAGGTTTTTCGCGCGCGGAGTTCCCGGCTCGCGGAAAGAGGACGCGCGTGTCCGGTTTAACAAGGGGCCCCTTTCGCTCGCTTCCGTCTCGCCACGGCGAAAAGAGCCGCAGAACATTCCCTCGAACCTTCTGTTACCGTTAGTACGTACTTTGCATTTATCGCGTCCGCTTACGTGACCGGCTGCAACGTCGTCGGCCGTCGACGGAAATCGAAGTATGATTAAACGACTTGTTCAACGGGGAAGTCGACAATAAATTTTAGGCTGATCCGACCCAGCGAGACTTCCACCAGCGGCCCGGTGAAAACGAAACAGTCTCGCGAAAGAAGCTCGACCGGCCGGAAATGATACGGATAAACGGGGACTGTATAGAAATATACTAATTTATTCGTGGAGAAAGACGATCGCTTTTTATCCGGTGAAATTCGATCGAGGGCTTCTCGGGCACCATCTGCGCATGGAGATTCGAAGGGAAATTTGATCGAATCGAACTTAACATTCTTTTAAAAATTACTTCTCGACGAATAAATTATCCGCCGGAACGGCCGAACTTGCCAGCGAACTTCTCTGCAATTGCTTCGAATTCTGAAACTTGCCTGACTTCGGATTTTTATTAACGATGACTCCCAACCCTCGGCTTCGCTATTGATCCTCTACCTTAATCAAATTCGCATCAACATAGAGTTCACTAATAATTAGTTATTTCTTCATTGTTGAATAGAAAATTTACAAAATAATTGATGAAATTTATTATTTTTATTTATAAAGAATTTTTATATATTCAAATAGATTTATTTTTTTTATACCTACCATCGCGAAAATCAACGAAAATTCCAGAAATAGTTTTTTCTTCACGTTTTCCACCGAAAACACGCAGGGGGTGTGATTGCATTCCAGTACGGGGTTAACATTAGAATGTATGTATGCAGAGCGAAGCTTAAATATTACTAACATCACCAAACAAATATAGCATTACATTCGGCAAGACGGGTTCGAATTTTGAATCAGAAAAAATTCCTAAAAATGACAATTTCCTTGAAAATAAAGTTTCTCAACAAACGAGACCGTTGAGTAAAAGCAGTAAAAGAAAATTGATAAGCGTCGTTTAGAAAATCGGTGTTGGACAATTTGATTAGTGTAGTCGAGGAATATTTAATCGCCTCCGGGAAACTTCCACAGGAGTTCTAATTGAACAGAAAAATTTGTTTTCGAAGGGTGCGCGATGATATTTCCGGGGAATCGCGAAGAGTCGCGACTGAAATTTCTCTTCCGTAGCTTTTATCTCGCAGCCCTCTTGACAACGATCGCGGAAAGTTTTCCCCGGTAGAAACTCCGGCCCCGCGTAAAATAGATATTTCACCGTTCTCTCAAACGGCGTACGATTAAGAAATAGCGTAATTATGAAATATACAAGCGCGCCGTCAAAGTCCGCGTGCGACTTGCAGTTCTTTTTGCGTCTAACTAGTCCCCGTTGTTTTAGCCTCTTTTTCACCCGTTCTCCGAACCCCCGCCCTCGTACCTTCGCGTCCCCGCGCAAAACGTTTTCGTTCCCGTATTTTCGCTTCGTGTTACATACTCTGAGATTTTTTTTCCCCACCTCCCACGTTACGTTACATTATTTTACACTTGTAGAGTCGGGGTTTTTTTTTATAAAAACTCTTAGCCGGCTCGCGCTCTTTGCGCGACGCTCCTAACGTGCTTTAACGTATTCAATGCATGTTTGCACAGTGTTTCCTCTTGTCCGACTTAATTCGTTATTTTACCGTCTTTTTCTAATCCTCCGCCGAGGTATTATTATTCCCGTCGAGAACGCGGCGTTTACGAAGAAATTATTGCCAACGACGACGCCACGTTTATAATTATTAAATCGAGACACATCAAGGAGGAATTACGCGCGGGAATCCTAAACAATTATTCGCTACATCGGAATAAGAGATTCGCTAATTCGCCGGTAATGCGTTTGTTTGTTTGTTCCGTTGGTTACGAGATGTTACGAGACCGCTTGATCGAAACGAAGTCGAACACATTGAAACAATGATGGAATCACTTTGAAACTGTAGTCAGTTATTAAATCCGCCAAATGGTGTTGTTATAATTTACTTACTTATTACACAAAATGCTCGAATCGCCCATCAATTTGATACGCGCTCTCTGCAGAAAATTGCCAACTTAATAGTTTGCGAACTGAATTGGATCATAATTGACATCCAATTAAGAGAAAAAGCTCCCCTGTAACTCGTTGGCGATGTATCTGTTCTCTGTCGGCGCTCTACTAATTTGCGTCGCACCGCGCCGCGGCAATCAATTATAATAAGAAACAAAACGTTATTCCCTCGCCCTTTTATTCTCCATTATCGCGAATTTATTACCGGCTAAATCACGATTACATTTCAGCCGAAAGCGATTTTACAAATCTACTCGTCCACGCTGTCCATCCATCGTGATCAAAATTAAAACTCAGTACATGCAGCTCCCACATTTTTATATTTATACAGACGCCGTAATAACTAAGACATCGTAATAAATTATTGGACGGCACCAGCAGTATGGATTCTTTTCTAGCGAGAAGAATGGCGCCAGCTACTTTCGCCAGCAAATCGTTCATCACGAGGAGCGATTAGAGCCACCGAGAAATCATGCGAATTGGAGGACGAATCGTTTGTTACCGGTACAGGTTTGTGGGCGTTCGATTCTCGCGAGGCGAATTTAGGGTACCCTCTTCAAGATTACGCGGTCGCCGTGTTGAATATTCATGGTTTCGTAACGGGGTGTCTTCGGCGCGTTAATTCCGGGCGTAATAGTAGACCATCTTCGTAAATGATACACGCCGGTTTGGTTCTTATCATTATCGTAAAATTGGAACCGGTGCGGCGCGGCACGGCGGCGATTGACACGACACGACGCCATACTGAAAACAATCCGTTCGCTATCGGTTCGGTCCGCGAAATTAAGCGAAATCTCGGTCGCAGCCAGCGCACGGGCAACAAATCAACGCGTACAATCGACGTCACGCTGCCTCTGTTTCAGATTAATGAACCGTAGCCCGGCACGAAGTTTAATAACTGGCAGTGTACATTCAACCCCCGTTCCGCATCCGTATAGACGTCACGACAACGTTTTAGTTTATGATGCGCTTTAAATACACGCGCGTTTACACGGCACCGTTAACTTGCATCCAGGCGTATCGTGCCCGGTGCGCACATCTTTCACGCATGACCCGAATTCTCCGAGGCACCGCTTCCCCGTAGTTTTTCTGGTTTTGCTTTTGTTCGCAGCTGAAATTGGACCGTTGTACGACAGGATAATTCGTTCGACGTCTGCTGCCATCGATGCGACGTCCATGCTTGACAGACTATCTTCGCGGGACGCGACATTATTTACCGTTCGCGCGACCATGCGAGCTGGACGACATTTGTTAACAACAGCGGGGCGAGTGACTTAACAGTACCAACGAGAGGGTCCGACGAAAACGATGCTTTCACGTCGAAAGATAATCCCCCGAAATTTCATGTCGCTAATCCCTCGTTTAAGGATAATACGACGGTAAAACACCCTTAACTTTACGATTTTTTTTCTCGGTTGTTAATTATGATATCAAGATGAAAACCTCTCGCATTTCACATGCGGAGAATTTTTTTTTTTGGGCTCTTTTCTTTATCATTTTTTTTCTCGGTTTGTTTGTTAAGATATTAAGTTGAAAATCTCCAGCGTTTCATATATTTTTATCACAATCGTGATAAAAATATTACGGGTAGAAATTAATTTTTTTTAGAGGTTTTTTCTTTATCATTTTTTTTCCGGTTGTTCATTAAGATATTCAGATGAAAACCTGCAGCATATCATACATTTTCATCACAATCGTGAGCGAATTATGAGGGGTAGAAAATTAATTTTTTGTGTGGACGGTGTTTCTTCGCGATCGAGTAGCTTTTCAATTAGCTCCGCGGGAGAAACGAATGCGGCGGTCGATTTTTCGAGTGGCACGATGAAATCGTTTCGATGTCGGCCGCATAATAGCGTGTACATGTGATTCAATGAGCAGGACAACAGTTTCAACGCAGCCTGGGTACGTTTCATTTGCAACAGAGCCAAAGGTCGATTACTTTTCGGCTGTAAATTATTTAGCGGGTTGGCCAGCTAATTAACGTAACTCAGCCGTAGCTGTACACGCCGCATTAAACATGGCAGAGCGGTTTATTGAAACAAGGAGAGGCCGCTTAAGCTCGCCGCGCCGCGATAATTATAATAATTACTTACAAAAGTTCTCTCGCCCCCTGCCCGCGGCCGCGAAAACTTGATAAAACTTAATAAACTGGATTAACCATCGGAGAGTACCGAAGCCGGACCACGGGACTTTCGCAATTACCGTTTTAAATGCGTACGCGCACCACGCGCGTTTTATTTCGCTGAGCCGTGTAACGGCCGTCGCCAAAAAGCGAGAACGTCCAGCGAATTATCCGGTAATCCTGGCGAAATGCCGTCGATCGCGAATGATTTGCCCGAAAATCGTTTTTTCGAAATGTTCGCGGAAACGTTGCTAATTATTTAGAATTTTGCGCGGCACACGCCTAAGCGAACGTGGTGCATTTTAAAAATTCGCAAAGTGCTCGGACCGTATCGAAAAATGTTGACGAAGTAGACAGAATAAATCTGCGTTTCCGTTCGATCAATCGAAAATTTCCAGAAGATTACGTTTCATCTGTTCATTTGCAACGTTACCGGCGACCTCTTTATGGAAAATGTTGGTCGTGTTTAATTTTGCACAGTCGAGCGGAATTTAATTCTTGTGCACGGCGAGCACAGTTATTATAATACCTAAAGAATTACCGAATTACCCGATTTTACGAAGAACATGAAACATTAATTCTGCACAGGCTGCAGAATTTTACGGTGCTTGCCCGCAGAAAAATTTATCTATTTAGCAAAAAAAATCCGACGGAGGCATATCGACGGTATTGTGAACGTGTTACAACGTAGCGTCGCGACGCACGATCGAGAATAGCCTGTTAATAATAACTCGATTGCCGACGCGTTGCGACGACCCCCTCCGTGAACGTCGTCCCCTTTGATTCGCATTATCTGGTGCATGCACGGCGGCGACGGCGGTTGTCTGCGCAGAAAGAGAGCGTCCTCGCGGCCGGACGCACGGCCAGAAAATACGGGATGCATAGGTTTTACGCGATTATGTAAATTTTTGATGCCACCTCGGTCAAAGTTTGAGCTTGCGGAAACACGCTCCGCGGGCCTGGGAGCACGGAATTGGACACGTACATACAGAGCAGAACTTCCGAGGAGGTTTTTGGCCCGGACCAGACCGAGTTACCTGTGGGTCCTGGGGAAACACACAGCGCAGCTCGATAGCGAGCTATCCAAAAAACATGATTTTCGACCGACACGTGGAAGGGCGCTTGTGCGTGCTCCATCGCGACGTGAGCATTTATTCAAGCAGATGCGCCCCTTATCCCCCCTCCGGAATCATCCCCCATGGCTCAGAATCTCGCAGAATGCACTCCGCTTTAAAAAATTGAGGAATCGCCGAAGGATCATTGTGGGGAGCTTTTTTTTTAAATTAGTCTCTGTCGAGGTTGTTTAGTATTATTTTTTTTGGCTAAATTTCCCATTTCTTGAGTTGGAGGAATGGTGTTTATAAATTGTTTTAAATGGAGCTGCACCCTTCATTCCCCTCACAATTTAACATTGATACTGATTAACAGATTCTAATGTTAACTTTGTAGTGGGATGCAATCACACCCTCAATGCAAAATGCAAAAAAGAGGAACGTCGACTGTATGAGTATTTCTGGAATATTTTTTATTTTCATGACGGTACGAAAATATTAAAAAATCTAATCGAATATATAAAATTCTCTACAAATAAAAATAATAAATTTAATAATTTCAATTTTTTTTGTGAACTCTTTTCATGTATGCTTTTATTAGTCTGGGGGTTACACCGCTATGCGCAGAGTGATGGTTAATCAAAGTGTAGAAACTCACTCTGCGAACCAGATTTTGGCTCAGCTAAGTCGACAACACCATTTCCCATGCGAAACAAAGGAACGATGTCAAGAAAGATAAAATTCAAGGAGGAAGCACTGCTAATCGCGACGTCGCGTCGCGTAGGATTAAATAAAGGATCTCGAGGGAAGGGAGCGGAAGGTTCAAATTATCTCCCTTCGTAGAAAAGCTTTCGTTCTACGATTATGTTCCGGTTCAATCGCCATCAATCAGAGACTCCATTCAGCCGGGCGAAAAGAAAGCTCGCCGAGGTCCGCGGCCGACGAAACGGGACGTTCAATTAAAATATGGAAGGGCGACGTTTTTCCAGAAAGATTTTCATCTGCTATTTAAGCGATTCAATCGCATAAATGCGCCTTTAAAAGTTAATCGAGTTCGCGAGTCTCTCTCTCTCTCTCTCTCTCTGTCTTTGTCGGTCTGGATTGGCTCGTTCCGAAATGTCGCTCGCTGTGTTCCCGCGTCAAGGAGAACATCATTTCAGCGAGCGGGATCGATCGTCGCGCGATGGGTCATTCGAAAACCGACAATTTCTTTCAGCCGCTTTTCGCCGCGGGGAAGCTTCAAACAAACACTGCGAATTAATTACCATTCGTCGCTCCGTCACTGTCCCGGAATGCTACCGCGGCCCGTGAAGCGAAAGAACCAGGTGGATATTAAATAATGAAGGATGAGAGACGGACCAAAGAAATGACACGGCTTTGTGCGGGTCCTCCTATTAAAAAGTATTATTAAATCTCGGATACAAAGCGACGCCGATGGTGCGCGGAAGCGTTTCCCTCTTACGCTAACCCTTTTTTTCTCTCATACTCCTCCTCCTTCTTCTTTTAAACGTGACGGAGCTGCGGATGCTGAGTTTTTTGTTAGCCTAAAATCTTTAGTGCTTTCCGAACCCAAGAGAATTCATCGTCGGTTCGGACAATCGAGGCTCTAATAAAATTTGAACAAGCAAATGTGTTTCGAACTGTACTGTGCTTTGGGCTCATTTCAACCTAAAAAGTGCCACCAACATGTTTTCAAAAAGTTGATAAAGTAATTTTACGAATTTTCTTTACAAATACGTATCATCTGAATCATATGAATGATAATCATATGAATGACAACTTCATATAACTAACTAGACAACGATAAGAACATTGGAAGAATTTAATTATATTGTTACAATGTTTTCGACATGTTAGACGTATTAATAAATTTCTATTCCACCTCAGATTGTTGCAATTCTGACAGAAAAATGTTTAACTTTGCATAAATACCCGCTGTCTGTAAACAACAAACGAAGATCGAATCGACGTGAAGCACATAATCTCAGGATATAAAATCACAGTTCTAGGATCATGTTCTATCAAGCAGATTCGCGACCATTTAGTTTCCCGGTTCGACCAATAAGGTACCCCGGAATAAGTCTCCGCGAATTCGTGCGAAGTTTAATTGGCGTTATCGCCGGTTTAGCAGAGGGAAACGATAAAATCACGTTAAGAATTCCACGGCCCGGTCGAAGAATGTCTTAATTCCCTCGGCGCGGCGCGGACCGGCTCGGCGACTATGAACGTGCGAGCTCTTAGGCGTGTGTGGGCTCGTCCTCTTTAATTTGTCGTCTGCCGGTATTCCTCGGTATCGCGTTGCCCATACCAGACGCGACGGATGACAGACGTGGGACGGAACTCGAAGGGGGGGTTCATTTCCCAAAAACCGAATCGAGACGCGCCGGCACACCCCCCGTGGCGTGCTACGGCATCCGCCGATCCTTTGTGCAACTTCTCGGAGCAAATGGGCTGCCGCGGCAGTTCAGAGCTCGCGGAATGCGCCCGACGAATGGCGTGCATTAATTGTCCATTGTTTTCCCGCCGTTCCAGAATGTCTTACACCGGCTCCTGTCGCCCGGCCGTTGATTAATATACGCGTGTCTGCTGCTCGAAAAATCCACGAACCTACCCCCGAAAAGAAATCGGACTGATATCGATTCTCTGACAAGGTCGCTGCCGTCGTTGCCGGTAGCCTCTCTTGCAATACGAAGAATATATCGTCATAGAACAATTAGAAATTCCTCGAAGTGTTGCTTTATGCGAGCAGTCACCAATCGAAAGGTGCCAAGTGGAATAGTTTATATTATTATCATGATTAGTTAATATTGTAAATATACAGGGTGGTCCGTTTAAATAAGAACACGTAAATATCTCTTCAGGTTATTGTGATGCAAAAATTATTTGTTACGTAATGTGCATGGTGTCAATGGACCAAATATTTGGCACGAATATTCTTTTTTCCAAGGGTCATTTTTTTCGGAGTTGTCAATCGATGTTTTTTGGTACATAACTACATTTTTTTTATTGCATCGTGTAACTGATGGAAAAATACATTCAGATATGTATAATAACATGACCTTGAAATGACCTTGATCCTCGAAAATTAAAGTTTTACCTAGAACTGATGTCTATTCAGATTGTAGGCTTTGACCAAGACTCTACATCAAGAGCGTGAATGTAAATAAACATGTTTACTGTCACAATTCTGATGATACCTAACGATTTGAAATTCCGATCAGTTTCAATTTATCT